>CM033108.1:10750249-10995082 GCA_019321725.1 Paulownia fortunei
ATTCCAATTGTGGCAATTAATAGAGGTAAAAAGAATAAATAACCATTTCTCTATCCAAAACTCAAGAGTGGATCCCTAAACCTCAGTACTTTTATTACTTTGGTTTTTCTTTATTTATATCATACATTAATTGTTCATATATTTTGATTCACATAAACTCCATCTTTTTAGAAATATAAACTTGAATTCTTCAAACAACTTTCCTGTGGATCAACCTCGGACTCACGAGAAATTTATTACTTACTACAACCCGCACTTGGGTTTGCAACTTTAAAATTGTAGCATTGATACCTAAATTTTTTCTTATCTCAATACAAAATCAACCACTTAGGTTAGGGAATTCGATAATCAATACCGTGCGAGAGCTTCAAAATTAAGTTTAATGGTTAACAATGCCGTATAAAATAAAATGAATTATATGATGTCATACCAATGCAAATAGCACGTAATTAACATGTAATGCATGAATCATATGTGGTCATGTAAGTAGTAAGAGGCTCGGGTATCACAACTAGGTCCGGTTATTAGCTTTTCTTATACCATTAGTTTTATGCGATTTTGAAATTATCTAATTTTCTAAATCTTAAATAAAGTCTTTTCAAGTATGATATATCAATATTTCATTATTGTTACATTGCTTCATTGCTTTAGTTTTTACTTTATAACATTACAACTAAAAAGACATTACTGTATGAATGTCTAGGATATAACTCCAAAATAAATGTATAAACTTGCATCTAAAAATAATTTGGAGCATATGCATGTCAATAAATTCGGTATAAAGAAAAACTTGCAACTATTAGTATGAGCCCATGCCTTCGTGTAAACCATATAGCTACATTATATTCTACTAAAACCATGACTATTTTCTCTGTTTCCATTACAAATCCTGAAATGACCTATGCCAACAATTTTAGCCCTAAATGTGTTGTTGTTGATCATCAATATCCAAAAAATAAATAATACTCTCTCCACTCGATATATTATGTTTGAATTAAGGTGAAGTTTCAAATGATAGTTAAGAAAATTGAAATTTTATGGTATGAAATCATTACGTTGAGCCTAGGAGCTAATGTAGTACCCCGCAGCTACCGAATGAAGTTTGTCCCTAGTCTCTTTAAAGGTTCCACGATTGTCCCAATTCAACTCAACTTCTCCTTGGTGGGACTCTACCTAATTCACTAATTCGTGAGAAGATACTGAACTTTTCTATTTGAAAAAGGTTTCCATCAAGCAGGAAAAAGAATTTGACATATCCATCTATGACGGAGACGGCTATGGGGGGCTGGTACAACATGGATTGACTTGAATCTATGATAAAACCTAGTTGGATGGTAGGAACGATAAATAGGAGTAGCTAATGAGCTAATGAGTTACTGAACCCTATAGCTAATGTAGCTATAACATCCCTACTATCCCTACCAAAGGAAGAGTTGAGCCCTGGAATTTGACAGTGGACTTAAAAAGCCACCTACAGAAACTTTACACCTAAGCATTTCGGATAACGCTTGCATCCTCTTGGGCTTATTCATAATGATAAAAATTTACATGACACAATCTCTTAAGAGGGGCCCGGCCTTGGTCAGGCGACTTTCTAAAGGGATTAAGCAGCGCTGCAGACCACACTCTACTACATGATACTATAATTTTGGAAAATAAATTTTCATTAAAAAATTAAACATTATTTGTGAATGCTAGAAAAAATAAAAAAATAAAGAGCATTCAAGGCTAATTATATTTTTTTGGAATATAGATTATCTTCATAATAAACTGTATAAACCTTATCAAATTTTCACCATGAAAATTGCAAACGTTTAATTGTTCAATTGATTTGGCGCTAAGTATAATTAGCACCAGATGGTGTGCAACAATTTCTTTATCCTCTTACGTGATAAAGGACTAATATTTTGTGAGTACAAAAGTAAAAATTCTCAAATTAAAACATATCTTCATCAGGTTGTGTAAAATAAATTAGAATTCAACTTATATATATGGCAAAGAAAGGAGTTTTGGTAATATCTTGTTCGTGTTATAATTAAATACATATCCACAAGTTCTACCGAAATAATATGTTATATTTCCGCTTAGCTCAAAGAATTATTTTACAAAAAGTATATGTCAAAACTAAACATAAAAAATATTTTTACAAACTTTACGGTGAAAAATGGAATCACCCAACTGAATCATCATGTTAAATCATTCAAGGAGTTGAATACTAAATTCGATATGTGTCCTAAATCTATAGTGATGAGAGCGAAGGGGTTAATGTCTTCTACAATCAAATAACCTTAAATATTGTAATAAATAAAAAAAAATAATATAGATCGGACCGAGATAATCACGATAAAATAATCTTTTAATTATTGAGGCATAAAAATACATTAGAAAAAGTGTAAAAAAACTAAATCAAGCAAGGGTCCATCTGCTTATATCCACTGAGCAAAATCAAGCAAATCCATCTCCATAGTTAATTCTTAAAAAAATTACATTTTTCATTTTATAAGTTGACCCCATTTCACTTTTAATCCCTTAAGTAGTCACAGTGATAAATTTTCCTATATGTTTCAAATGTTGGTACATGATATCCTTTTATCCCAAAGCTTGAAACTTTTTCAAACTGCTTTAGTAAAATGCAGGAATAATGAATTATTACCCTCCATTCTTTAGACATGCAACTACTCTTAAGGACTGAGTTTAACTACACGAGAAATGCCCAAAGTTTATAATATAAATTAAAGCAGTTGTTTGTATTAGCATTCCATTTATGGTTGTACAACATGAGTAACAACTCACTAAACAAAATAAATATGCATTTCACAAAAATGTTAGAATAGAATTACGCAATTTAGAAACAAATTGGAATAGAATATGGTTTCCACCCTTGAGTGGAACCAAACAATAAGGAGTCTTAGCACACTTTAGTAGTTAATGGCAAAACAATTAGAATGTGCGTTCACCTTCTCATTTTGGGCAATAGTCCATGCTTTGTCCCTTCTCCCGCAATTAATTGATAATCTGACAGGTAAATTCACTTTGTTCCATAACAAAGGGACACTATGAATAGGGCAAATATGTGTACATAGCAGACACACTATAAAGTTTTTGTTACATCATAAGTAATATGTTACTATTCTCAATTTTTTGTGATGAGTGTATACCTATTATGATAGTGATAAGGATGCTAGAGTTCTTAAAAGTATTTGTCATAACTAGCACATCTGTAAATAGACTTTATTTTGCTTCACTTTTGATCGTAACCTTTATTGGCTATAGGATATGTTAGATTCAAATATGTCAAAGCTCGGAATTTGATTTTATACATGGAAAAAAAAAATTATTTCTTCAATTTGGCCTACTTAGACTTTTGGTCGTCTTCATTTTAAAAAAGTAAATTTTGTCCTTTAAGTTGAATAAAGTCAAACATTTAGGACATTCACCACCTATTGCTGGTAAAAATGAATGGTTATGCTGACTTGGCACTAAATTTTGGAAAAAAATCAATTTTGAAGGAAAAATCGCCTAGTGATAGCTGGGGTGGAGCTTGGGAGGGAAAAAAAATGGCTAACTTGACATTTAGGGCATATGTGACACATTCAAGTGTTCAATTTTTTTGCTCCTCCAATTTTTATGTCCTATTTTTTTAATTTACCTTTTTTCTCATTTATTCCTCTTTTTTTTCCTTTCTACTTCTTCTTCCCACCCACCGCTGCCTCCTAACCATCGCCATCAACTCCTTCTCCTCCTTCTTTCTTCTTTTGTCTTCTTCCACCCACTACTTACCTACCCACAACTGACCGTCCATAACCGCCACTTGTTCCACCCACCCACTGCTGCACTGACTTATTCTTCTTTCTTCTTTCTTCTTTTTCTCATTCTTCTTTCTTCTTTCTTCTTCTTCCACCCACCACCTACCCATCTACTGTCGCCCGCCCACATCAGCCACCCTGTTCCTTCTTCTTCCTCTTCCTCCTCCTCCTCCTCCACCTACCACCTACCCATCCTACTACGCATATATATAGAGATGTATATATGTATATATATACACATATATACAGATGTATATTCTGTTTCTTGTAACATACATGTTCTTGGATTTTTTCCACTGCTGCCGCTGATCTTTTCTTGCGCAAATTGTTTTCATCCAAAAAATGGTTCTCCCCTCAAGATCCTCAGTTAGAAAGTCGTGAAATAGGTTGTTGCCCATATTTCTCCTTGGATAATCTTGTGATCCTACAAGTCACATAGTCCTTGTATTTCGGCTCACAATTCAAAGAAATGCCAGCAAGTGAATACTCGTGTATAATCCAGCGATCCCGTTGCCTTGTGTCATCACTAGGTCTCTTCTTGGCCCGGAAAGTTAACATTTTCATAAAGCCGATTAATTGTTCGGACTCATTGTATATTTTTCTTGCACCAGTTTGGCCGTCCATTGTACCACAGCCAACCTTTCTTGCAATCTGAGTCTTCCCATTAGTCTTTGACAACCTCATAAAAACATAGATAACTTTCTTTATGTGCTCGAATTCCTTTTCCTCTCGATTCACTGAAGCATGCCAATGAGAGTCACCAACGTCGCCCAAAACATCCCATGGATCTGCATTTTCACCATAAAGATCTTTCTCCAGCAACTGATTCTAAGGCAGTGGCAACCCCAACTCCTTTCCCAAGAGGTATTTCTCGAGACTCTATTCTCTCTACTCTCTTCTCTGATTCTTAGAGCTTCTTTGGTTGTAAAAAAAATTCTGAAAAGCAAAAGGTCCTATGTTCTGTGATTCTTAGAATTTAAAGCAGCGCATAATTCAATAAACGATAGTCTCCACGCGGCATTTTCCGAACATGACACGCTTTATAGTCCGAGTTTCCCGACATGGATAGAGTTCCTACAATGTTTTAACACTTTAACGTTCCAAAATATAACAGTCTCCTCATGAACGAAGTAATTGTTCTTGGATCCAATTAACTTTGTTTTTTCTGCCACATTATCCGATTTCTTAACTGAATATTTATTTCTTGGATAGACAGATTGTTTTATTGCGATGTTGTTTTCTTCCCGCAACTAACTAAGCTTGTAGAAAATCCTCCTTTGTTCATTTTTATTTTTAACCTTTTTATTAGTTTTTTAAGCTTAAAAACAGTACTTATCTTAATAGTTTAATACTATCAACACTGCCAATCAAAAATCCAGTATATTATGAATTCTTATTAAAAGTTATGGTCAAAAAATTAGCTAAAAAATTTTAAAACAGATAATGTATAGATTCATAGAGTATGAATAAAATACATATACAAAATAATTATTTTAGAAGTAAAAATATGAATTATTTTGGCATTATTTTTATATCAAGAATTATTTTATATGTGCCACAATATTATGTAATTATAATACAGAGCTAATTATCTAATTGTAACAATTGAAATTTCCTAAATTATTAACACTTTCAGTTTTTAATTGTATGATATTCAATTAATAGTTATAATTAATTCTGATTTAATTTTAAAATTTTAAATAAATATAATAAATGTTTGTTAAAATAAAATACTATTCATCATGCATAGTATGAAATCTGTATAATATGTGCACTCAATATTTACTTTTAAAATATTAATATTATTTGTTAAGTTTAGAATGTGAATAAAAAATGAAAGTATTTTACTATGTAATCTATATAAATATAATACGAGATTTTACAAACAAAGTACTTTAGTCACTGGGATATTGCTATTTATAATTCGTGCGTATGTAATTTGAAAGTTTTTTTTTTGCCCCCACAATTTTAGAAGATTGGACCATTGGTTGTATTTTATCTTTTTTTAAGAAATAAGCACGAGACAACACATGATTTTAGTTTTGGTCAATGATTGATAAATTCCATTTTTCATATGATTGATTGACAAAAGAAATATCCAACTAGTATAAGTAAAATAATTGCAAAAATATTCCAATAGTTTGTGTATGTACGTACTAGGTTTGGTTACTTGCTTTACTTAAACCATTATTTTTTTGTATTTTTGAAATTATCTACTTTTCTAAATCTTAAATAAATACTTTTCAAATGTGATTCATCAATTTTTCGTTGTTGTTACAGTACTTTATTTTTTACTTTATAATATTACAGGAAAAAAGATATTATTGTAAGAATGTCTAGGATATAACATCTAGGATAAATGTATAAACTTACATCTAAAAATATTTTGGAAACGTGGTCAACATGAAAGTTGTAGCTTTTTTGTTAGTTTCATGCTCTAACTTGATTCACCTAATTCCAACCACTAGGAAAAAAGTTATGCTTGATCTAAGGAGATGTGTTAGTATAGATAAATCCCTTCCAATGCACACATATTTGGACAGATTTTCTGCATTTATCAAGGCTGAATTGGACTAAACTTCCAACAATAAAGTTGTATTTCTATATCTGGCTTTCAAATGAAGTCCTTCAGGTTTATTGGGCTTTTGAGTATGGAGTTATGCCCAAATATAAATACTTCGCAAGTCTAAAAACATACTTATTTTGAATTTAATGAAAGCCCAACATTCACTTACAAAGTCCAAGTGATTTCTTGCATATATTTTGATCTACACATGATTGGACACATGATATTGTGATGTTTATTTGATCCAATAAAATGTTATCTCCTAATTTACTAACGAAATATGTTGTCTTATTTGGTTTCATTTTTGCTCCTTTTAATCTCTTCTTATCTATTGATTCCCAAATTCCTATGAAACACAAAATATTAATAAAAACAAAGCAAAAAAAATATAAAGGAATTGATATAAAAATATATAGAAATATGCACTTATAAAATTCCCCTACTTAACCCTTTCTCGTCCTTGAGCGAACCTAAAATAAAACTTTTACTAATCCACTTTAGTAGGAAATCATGATTGCATTTAGCAAATGCAATTGGCCTTTAAATCCCTAGGTGGCTTATAGAGGATGAGTTACAGTTTTTTGAGGACTTTCAGTGGTGATACCCACAAACGTCTATGATAAGTAAGTTCCAACCATTAATATCAAGAAACAACAATGTAATATGGAAATAAAATCAAACAAATGTTGAATCTAACATTTAGTCACTCAAAAACCAATACATTTCCATAATAATCATATTCAAGTGTATGTGTGAATAGTTAATGTCAATGGTGATGAAACTATGCATGCTTCAAATTAAGTGTATTCCTATAGAACCTCACAAAAACCATCACCCAGTCTCTTATGGAAGAGTTAAATACCATAGGCTCCTCATTTGGTACAAACCTCCACTACACCGAAGGCATCACGTGAAATCAAAAGGTTTTCAGTAAAGGTTGTAATAATTTGGAGCATAGGCATGTCAATAATTCCATAAAGAACAACTTAATACTATTAGTTTGAGCCCATGCCCTCATGTAATGCAGATCATCTACACTCTTTAGCTACCTTATATTCTACTAAGACCATAACTATTTTTTCTGTTTCCATTGCAACTCTTGAAAAGAACTATGTCAGCAATTTTAGCCCTAAATGTGACGTTGTCAATCAATCAACATCCAATAAAGACATAATACTCTATCCACCCGATAAATTTTGAATTAATGTGAAGTTTCAAATTATAGTTAGAGAAATTGAAATTTTATCGTATGAAATCATTACCTTTAGTTATACTGTAATTTTGGAAATAAATTATCATTCAAAAATTGAACATTATTTGTGAACGCAAGAAAAAATAATAAAAAGAGCATTCAGTTGTTGATAGAAAAAGTATTAATAAAACTCATTACATTTTTTGGAATACATGTTATGCTCATAATAAAGTATATAAATTTTATCAAATGTCAACCATGAAAATTGCAAAAGTTTAAGTCTTCAACTAATTTGAAGCTAAGTATAATTAGCATGCAGATACAGTGTAGCAATTTCTTTACCTTCTTACGTGACAAAGGACTAATATTTTGTGAGTACAAAAGTACACATTCTCAAATTAAAACATAATTGTTATCTTCATCAGGTTGTTTAAAAAAATAAGTAAAAGAAATTAGAATTCAACTTATTTATATGGTAAATAAAGGAGTTTTAGTAATAATTTGTTTGTGTTATAATTAAATACATATCCACAAATTCTACCAGAATAATATGTTATATTCCCTCTTAGCTCAAACAATTATTTTACAAAAACTATAAGTGGGAACTAAACTAAAAAAAATATTCTTATAAACTTTACGATGAAAAAATGAATCACGCAACTGAATCATCATGTTAAATCATTCAAGGAGCTAAATACTAAACTAGATGTGTATCCTAAATTCATAGTGATGAGACAAAGAGGTTAACATCTTCCACAACTAAATCACTTTAACTATTACAATAAATAATAAATAAAATAACAACAATATAAACCAGACCATAATAAACATGATAAAATAAACTTTTTATTGTTGGGGTACAATGTTGGGGTACAATAATACATCAAAATAAGTGTAAAAAACCCAAATCAAGAAAGGGTCCATCTCCATGTATCCTCCAAGCGAAATCAAGCAAATCCATCTCCATAGTTAATTATTGAAAATTTTGCATTTTTCATTCTATGTGTTAACCCCATTTTACTTAATTCTTTAAGTAGTCTCACTGATAAATTTGTCCTATATGTTTCAACTGTTTGCAAATTATATCCTTTTATCCCAAAGCTTGAGACTTTTTCAAACAACTTTAGTAAAATGTAGGAATAAATCATTATTTGGAATAGATTGGACATGCAACTACATGATTAGATATGCAACTACACGATTGGAATAGATTTCACATGCAACTACTCTTAAGGATTGAGTTTAACTACATGAAAATGCCCAAATCTGTTTAAAATATAAATTAAAGTAGTTGTTTGTATTAACATTCTATTTATGGTTGTACAATATGAGTAACAATTTGCTAAACAAAGTAAATATGCATTTCATAAAAATGTTAGAACATAATTTTGCAATTTAGAAACAAATTGGAATATAATATGATTTCCACCCTTGAATAGAACCAGAACAATAACAAGTCTGAGCAGACTTTGATAGTTAATGGTTGAACAATTAGAATGTGTGGCTCTCTCATTTTGGACAATAACCAATGTTTCATCCCTTCTCCCTTAATTAATTGATAATATGATAGGATAAGTTCACTTTGTACCAAAATAAGAGGACACTATGAATAGGGTAAATATGCTACAAAGTTTTTGTTACATCATAAGTAACAAGTGACTATTCTAATTTTTGTTGTTGTTTACCTATTATAACATTGATAAGGGCGTCAAAGTTCTCGTCATAGCTAGCATATCTGTCCATAGACTTTCTTTTGCTTAAATCTTTGATCGTAGCCTTTATTGGTTACAAGATATGTTAGATTCAAATGTGTCAATCAGTCAAGTTGAAATCTGATTTTATTCAAGCCAAAATTATTTTTTTTTGTCATTCTTTAAATTGAGCTACTCAAGACTTTTGGTCCTCTTTAGTTTAAAAAATTAAATTTTATCCTTTAAGTGGAATAAATTGAAACATTTAGGACATCCACCAACTACTGCAAGTAAAAATGATCGGTTGTGCTGACTTGGCATTCAATTTTGAAAAAAAATAGTTTTGAAATGGAAAATTACCTAGTAGCAACATAGGTGGTGCTTGGGAGGGGAAAAAATAAGGCTAGGTTGGCGTTTAGGGCATATGTGAGTGTGAAAAAAAAAATCCTCATCTAATTATTATTTTCTTTTTTTATTATTCTCTTTTTTTCTCATTTTTTCCTTTTTTTCTTTCTCTTCTTTCTCTTCTTTTTCTTCTTCTTTCTTCACCTACTTCCACCCACCCACCGCTATCCCCCAACCATTGCCGCCAACTCATTCTCATTCTCTTTCTTCTTTTTTTTCTTTTTCTTCTTCTTCTTTTACCCACACGCCGCCGCCTCGCCCACTGCGCATATATATATACATACATATATATATATATATAATAATTTTAGAAATATAATATTCAAAAATGGAAAAACAAAAGAAACATTGAAGAGAAGAAATAGAAGAAATAAAATATGGCCACTTTTCAAAATGTTTTAAATTAGAGAAAAAATATTTTAATTAAAATATAGTGTTACTATAGAATTAACTATTTTCTATTGTATTTTTTAAAGTTGAATTTTAATTATTTTGTTAATTTTAAATATGAAATTTATTAAAATTTAATAACTTATTTACAATAAGTATTTAAAATATTAAATTTACACTACTTTTTTCTTACCATTTAATAATAATCACAAATATTATCTAAACTATTATTCTATATTATTTAATTAAATATTAAATTTAGATATAGTATATTTTAATATTAAAATTACCTTTTTTATTTATTTAAAGTTTGAATTTAATTAATAATTTATAGTCTTCAAATATTAAATTTATTTAACATTTAAACAAATGTTAAACAAATCTCCTATCTAGCAAAATAAGCAAATCTCCTATGATTTATAAAATTTATGGCCATAGTTGGAATGAGTATTGGTTTTCTAAAGATGATATTGGTTGGTTACCCAACTCCATTCCAACTGACTCGAACTTATGACCAATTAGGTCGTAGGTGCTAGGATCATCTTTTTTTAGTTAAATACCGCTTGTGCTTAGACGAGGGATTTGACGTTGACCCCTACACTTTTATTATTAAAAATCCAAAGAAAATGTTCACAAATAAAATGCAAGAAATAAGGAGTACTTACTCCCTTGTACTTAATTTAAAAGCATACAAATAAATTTGGAAGTACCACATCCATTATATGTGACCAAAATTCAAAAGGAGAGATTATAATAAATCTAGAGAACCTAACTACAACCAGCAGCCTCCTTATATCTTTAATGAAATCTAAAGCACAACATTTGCAATTTATCCATCTCAAGAATGCCATATAGTTCTTTGGGTATTTCCGATGATAGCTAATGTCTAGAATTCCCACTAAAACAAGCATGATTTGCAAGTAAATCCGCTGCTTTGTTACCTTCACGAAATATATGAGTGAATAGAAGTTTTATAAAATCCATGTGTAAAAAGTCCTTTGAAAGTAACGGCCGAAGTGTCCAATGACCCCTACTCCAATTACGTATGAGCTGAAGTATAGTTTATGCATCCTTTCAACCCACACTCGCTTAATTCTAGCTTCATAGCACCAAGTTAATCCACATACTGTTAGGTTCGCTATAATCACAGGGGTATACGCATTTGAAAATTAATTTTTTTATCAAATATAAATTTAACCCCTTTGATTCGAAAGCAATTTTAACGCTCGCACTTATTCAAGTGAATATATAAATAAATATAAAATCAAATTATACCTTTCGTGCACTCCGGTTGTTATAGGGAATGAAGCAATCAATTGCTTATCCTGGACTATCATAACTCGCAGGGATCCAAGTGTCTTCCCTCTATCAGGTCCACAATACGGAAGAGCAACACCAATCAAAAGGATTCGCTAGTATTCTTTTAATTATTTACTAATCTAGAATCGGAGTAAATTTTCAAGAACAATAAAGATTGATTCTTTAAGTTCTTGAAACAATAATATGAAGAGAATAACAAAAAACTGATTTTTTTTTCTTTCTTTTCTTTTATTGGAGAGTAAAAATAGATGACTTTAAACAAAATAATTTTTGCTCAAAATTCTTTTTTGAATTATGTAATTTTCATCCATCATATATATAAGGCTGAAAATTTTAATCCCTTTCCAACTCTTGAAATTTTTTTCAATTTTAAACTACTTCAAAACTTATTTTTGAATGATTCCAAATCTTCAAAAAACTCTTCTTTTTTCTCTCTCCTATTGTATGTGGACTAATTTGAGACTACATTAATTATCAAAATTATCTACATACATCGTTGATATTAATTTGAACTCTTCAAATAATATCAAGATAGATATATATCATATATATATACTATAATTATTTATACATAAATTAGATCATAGTGGCCGATTTTATCCCATAAAATTGGTCACTATATGTATTTATCTATAAATATGTTAATTAAATAAATTATATTTATTTAATTTATTCTATTCATATTTTAGTGGGCTTCTTAAGTGATCCACATTAATTTTGGAGTTGGACTTAAAAATCCACAAATCAATCCACTTGATTTAATCCCAAATTAATCAATCTAATTGATTAATTATAATTTACTCCAATTGGGTTTCCTAATTAAATTAAGTCCAATTAAATAATCTAATTACTTAATTGAATAATTTAATTTAACCATTAAATTAAATAGAACCCTTAATTAATTAATTGATCAGTATTAATTAATTAATTTCCAACCATTAGATAAAATCTAAAATTAAAAATATTATTTTCCATAAAGATGTGTGACCCTCTTAGGTTCACTACTAAGCTAGTAGTGGGTTTGCAATATTTACAATTTATGAATATCAATTATTCTAATTAATTAATCCGCTTGGAATCAACTCCTTAATTCCAAGAACCTCACTATCCATGAAAACACCTAGCAAGTAATCATGGCAAACTAGTCTTAGCTGAAATAGCGAGTAAACCTATTTCAATTGCGAGTACCATACACGTATGGTCCTTTCGACAGCTAATCTCCTAATTGAATCTAAGGCACGGATTATAAGTCGAAACCCTAAATGATTCAATAACTGTGATCCCATTTCAAGTTCTAATGATTCTTGATAAATCACAATTCATACTGCCTTGACCAAGGTCTTTAAATCACAAACTATAAAAACATAGGAGATTCCCTTGTTTAAAAAGTCAAGTGTCGAATTCTATGTTGGCCACTGACAAACCTCCATGCACACCAGTGCAACATTCAACATACCTTTTTTGTGATTGTCGAGCAATTAGAAGATATATCAAACTGTTGCAGGATGCACACAAGGCTACCATCGTGCCTCAAGTATGAGGACTAGTCGTGTACTATCGCAACATAGAAATTCTTGTTTCGACGGACAAAACTTCCAACTAAGAATTTCTTGCGGGCCATGTTCGGTGTACTTGTTCCCTAACAAGCACCCACATACATGCACTTACGTCTCTACACTAATTCTAATAGAATGTGACATCCTCGTCTCACGAGCATACATCATATGTGCGAGTCTTACTGAGCTATTTGATATCCCATCTTAAAAAGCTCTCGACTCAAAACTTATTTAAGACTAAAGCTTTAGTGGCATGTTCCATGATCGCCATCATATGCGCGACCTTACCTCGTAGCTAAATTTGGTCTAAGGACTTTATCTAATGTGCAGAAATAAAAGATGCAAGACATAAGATAAAGAAAAAGCCTTTTTATTAATATGATTCCTAATAACATTATCTTTACAAAAGCAAAAGAGTATAATACACCCAATCTAATTGAGGTGTTGGGCATCCTACTCTAACAATCTCCCACTTGCGCTAGCTCTAATTACCCATATATCTAAGGCCCATCTTCTCAAGATGTCCGTTGAATATCTTATGTACTAAGGGCTTAGTAAGTGGGTATGCTATATTTTCTGTTGAGGCAACTCGATCCACAATGACGTCGCCTCTATCAATGATCTCTCTAATCAAGTGATATTATCTCATTATGTGTTTGGATCTTTAATGAGATCTTGGCTCTTTTTCTTGCGCAATGGCTCTATTATTATCATAGTAAATCATAACTGGATCAACAACGGATGGAATTACACCCAACCCTTGGATGAAGTTTCTAATCCAAATAGCTTCTTTTGCTGCATTTGATGCAGCAATATATTCAGCTTCAGTGGTAGAGTCTGCAGTCGTCTCTTGCTTGGAACTCTTCCAACTGACCGCACCACCATTCAGGGTGAATATATATCCGAACATGGACTTTGAGTCATCTATATCGGACTAAAAACTAGAGTCTGTATATCCCTCCAGTTTTAGTTCTCCATTGCTGTATATCATAAAGATATCCTTAGTCCTTCTCAAGTACTTGAGGATCATCTTAACGACTTTCCAGCGTTCTTCCCCTAGATTGGACTGATATCTGCTCGTGACACTCAGAGCATGTGCTATATCAGGCCTTGTACATAACATTGCATACATTATGCTCCCTATTGCAGAAGCATAAGGTATGCGAGCCATCTTTTCTCTCTCTTCAGGTGTCTTGGGAGACATAACCTTAGAGAGTGAAACCCCATGACTCATAGGCAGGAATCCACTTTTGGATTCCTCCATGCTAAACCTTTTTAGCACTTTGTCTATGTACATGCACTGTGATAGTCCGATCATCTTTTTGGATCTATCTATATAGATCTTTATCCCTAGGATAAAAGACGCATCTCCCAAGTCCTTCATAGAAAACTGATTAGATAATCAAATCCTCATTGACTGCAACATCCATAAACGTAGAGCAGAACAAATGTAACTACACTCCCACTAACCTTCTTGTAGATACATGGTTCATTCGGATTGTTATGAAAGTCAAATATTTTGATCATTTCATCAAACTGGATGTTCCAACTCCTCGAAGCTTGTTTGAGTCCATAAATAGATCTCTGGAGCTTACAAACCTTTTGCTCGCTCTCCCTGGAATGAAGCCTTCTAGCTGCTTCATATAGATCTCTTCCTTAATGTTTCCATTAAGGAAAGCGGTCTTCACATCCATTTGTCATATCTCATAGTCATAATATGCAAATATGGCCAATAGTATCCATATGGATTTAAGCATCGCTACTGGTGAAAAAGTTTCCTCATAATCAATTCCTTGCTTCTGAGTATAACCTTTTGCTACCAATCGTGCCTTATAGGTCGCTACCTCTCTATCTACTCCAAGTTTTCGCTTGTAGACCCATTTAAAACCAATGGGAACAATTCCCTGTGGTGGGTCCACCAAAGTCCATACCTTGTTGGAGTACATAGAGTCCATTTCGGACTGCATAGCTTCTTGCCACTTCTCCAAGTCGATGTCAGACATCACCTCTCCATAGCTTCTTGGATCATTATCCAGGAAAAGTCCCTCTTCTTTGTTCTCTAACAACAAGTTGTACCTCTTAGGTACCATTGAGACCCTTTCGGATCTTCAAAAGAGGTTGTGCCTTAGAGGGTCCAACATCAGCTGGTGTACCATTTACTGCATTAGTTGGTTGTGTTCTATGGTTCTTGAACCTCTTCAAGTTCTACAACATTGCCACTTCCATCTGAAAGAAATTCTTCTTCAAGAAAGGTAGCATTCCTCGAAACAAACATCCTTTGTTTCATGGCATCATAGAAATAGTATCCAATAGACTATTTTGGATACCCCATAAACTTGCATAAGCTGGATCTCATATCCAACTTATCTCCCACTAGCTGTTTCACATAAGCAGCACACCCCCATACCCTAAGGTATTTATAGGAAGGTGTCTTTCCACAGCACATCTCATATAGTATTTTGGGCACAACTTTAGATGGCACCCTATTTAATAGGTATACCGCCGTTTCTAAGGCATAGCCCCAGAATGAAAGAGGTAATGAAGTGAAGTTCATCATAGATCGAACCATGTCCAACAAGGTTCGATTCTAGCATTCCGTAACTCCGATGAGTTGGGGAGTATCAGGAGTAGTCCACTGTGAGAGAATTCCATTCTCTTTTAGATAATCTAAAAATTATGTACTTAAGTATTCACCTCCTTGATCAGATCGAAGAGTTTTATACTTAATCCAGTTTGTTTCTCTACTTCAGTTCTGAATTCTTTGAACTTTCAAATACTTCAGACTTGTACCTTAAAAGGTACACATAACCATACCTAGAGAAGTCATCGGTAAAGGTTAAGAAGTGGTTATAGTTCCTACGGGCACTAACATTTAGTGGCCCACATACATCTATATGGATTAAATCCAATAGATGCTTGGCTCGCTCTACTTGTCCAACAAATAGAGATTTGGTCATCTTTCCTTTGAGGCAGGATTCACATATTGGCAGTTCTTGCTCTTTCATTAGATCAAGCAATTGTGCCAATTTATTAATCATTTTCTCAGAAATATGTCCTAATCTTGCGTGTCATAGGCTCATTAAATTATGATAATCTAATTTTCTTTTATTTTGTTGAAATGTGAAAATGGGGTTATGGAGAGTAATATTATATAAACAATTCATCAAAGAACCAGAATATATAAAATTAGAATGTTTGAAAATGGAACGATTTCCATTCTCAATGGTAAATCGAAAACCTTCTCTATCCAAAACTCTAATACTACTCCAACTGCATAATCACTAGCATCACATATAAGTTCAAATGGTTGGATCCAATTCAGTACCACCATAATAGGAGGTGAAATGAGAGCCTTCTTGATGTGATCAAAGGCTTGTAAGCAATCAACATTAAAGTCAAATGGCTTATATATTTCCAAAAGGTTGCAAAAGAGTTTTATAATTTTTGAAAAATCTTTAATAAATCTTCTATAAAATCCGGCATGTCCCAAAAAATTACAAATAACTTTCACATTGATTGGTGGTGGAAGTTTTTCAATAGCAATAATTTTGCTCGGTCTACCTCAAGTCCTTCGAAGGACACTCGGTGACCCAAAATAATATCTTCCTTGACCATAAAATGGCACTTTTCCCAATTTTAAACAAGGTTAGTCTCCTCACATCTCTGCAAAACAAAAGAAAGATTATGTAGACATATATCAAATGAGGAGCCAAAAACTAAACAATCATCCATAAAAATCTCCATTATGTTTTCCACCATATCATGAAAAATTGCCATCATGCATCTTTGAAATGTGGTTGGGGCATTACATAATCCAAATGGAATTCTTCAGAAAGTAAAAGTACCGTAAGGGCATGTGAATGTTTTTTTCTCTTGTCTTCGGGTGCTATGACAATTTGATTCTACCCCGAATAACCATCAAGGAAATAATAGTATTGATACCCTACAAGTCTGTCTAACATTTGGTCAATAAATGGGAGGGAAAAATGCTCTTTACCAGTAGCTTTGTTGAGTTTTCTATAATCAATACATACTCACGAATCTGTAACCGTTCTTTTTGGTTTCAATTCATTGTTATCATTTGAATTATGGTCATGCCATATTTTTTTGGAACTACTAAATCAGACTCACCAAAGAACTATCAGAAGTTGCATAAATAATTCTAGCATTCAACCATTTCAAGACTTCATTTCTTACAACCTATTTTATTGTGGATGTAGTCTATGTTGATGTTCAATAAATGGTTTGTAAGATTCTTCCATTAAGGTTTTATGCATGACAATTCAAGGACTAATACCTTTTAAATCATAAATTCGGCAACTAATAGCAGATTTATGCTTTTTTAAAATACGAAGCAACTTTTCAACCTCTAAAGGAGATAGGGATGCTAAAATAATTACCAGATAAGTGTTTTTAGCACCTAGAAATTCATACTGCAAATGCTTGGAAGTGCTTTCAACTCTGGTGATATTGTTTATTCATTGATTGTGGTATCCTCTATTATTTTCTTGTATTTATCCTTCTTCAACTCCACCTCTCCTAATTCAAGAAAGAGCAAGTAATGCATTAAATCCTCATTATCAATATCATGGTGATTACCTTGCATTATGGAATGAATAATGCATTGCTCTAAAGGTTTGGTGGGAATTTGTTTGAAAAAGTGATCATGCAAGCAAGTTTCTAACATTTCAATCCTATTATAAGTATGTGGTTTCTCTTGGAACTTCAATGCACGATAAATGTTAAACATCACTTCATCCTCATTAACTCTTGAGTTAATTCACCGCGTTGCGCATCAATCAAAGCATGCCCAGTAGCACGGAATGGTTGACCAAGAATTAAAGGAATTTCTTGGTCTTTCTCCATATCAACGCTATAAAATCTGTATGAAATATTTATTTACCCACTTTTACCAAAACATCTTCAACAACTTCTATTGGATAGGTAAGAGACCTATCCGCCAATTGCAAAGTGATAGTGGATGGCTTAACTTCTTTAATTCCTAATTTTCTAAAAATAGAAAGTATCATTAAATTAATGCTTGCTCCAAGATCACATAATGCTTTATCAAAAAAAGATCCTCCTATGGTATAAGGAATAGTAAAACTCCTTGGATCCTTCAATTTTTAAGTATATTTTTTCTCTAAAATGGCACTACACTCTTTTGTGAGATTCACAGTTTCAAACTCCACCAATCGTCCTTTTCTTGACATCACATCTTTTATAAATTTAGTGTAGTTAGGCATTTGCACAAGAGCATCTGCAAAAAGAATATTAATATAAATTTTCTTGAAGATTTCCAAAAAGTTTACAAATTGTGAATCATTCTTTTTCATTTGAAATCTTTGTGGAAAAATAATGAGAACATTAAATTTAGAAGTTTCAAAGTTAGGAGTAGATTTTAGCTTCTCAACCCCTGTTTGTTCATTTGATTGCCTTTTTTCTTCCTTGGGTTGTTCCTCCATAGGACTCTGACCAGAAGTTCTTTCCATTGGCTTATCAATGTTAGAACTTTTCAATTTTGACCCCTTGATTTTAGTTCCACTTTGAAGTTAGATGTCTTTGCAATGGCCCCTTGGGTTGATTTCTGTATCATGTGGAAAGTTTTCTTTTTGTTTTTGAGCATTAAATTCAGTAGCAAGTTGTCCAATTTGAGTCTCCATTGATTTCATTTGAGCTCCTAAACTTGAAGCTAGTTGCCCTACTTGAGTCTCAATGTTGTTTATCTTTGTTTCATCCCTACTGAATCGGGCTCTTGTCTCGCCAATGAAAGTGCTAATTAAATCCTCTAAAGATGCCTTTTTCCCACCTACTTGAGGGTTGGAATGTGGTGGATTGTTGTAACCCGATGGGGGTTGAAGCATATTTTGATTGTTGGCGTAGGAAAAATTCTCATGATTTTTAAGCCTCAGATGGTAGGAGTAGGTAATTGATTTCCCCTGAAATTAAATTTTGATTGTATTTTTAGCTATATACATGTTATCTAAGTGTGGTAAAAATTTGGGAGTGATTGTATATGCTTAGGGATGATAAAATTATCATGCAACTAAACTTGACAGCAAGAAAATATGAAAATGTGAATCTGCCACATTTGATCACTTAGCATGTTTCAACCTTGATATGTTGCTATTGAGTGTTAACAATTAGGTACATGCTATTAGAGTTATAATACTTCAATTACATGATGTTTGCATGCATTTAAGATGAGAAATTGAGGTATTTGAGGGGCTATATTGGGTTCTAGTTTGTGAAAGCTTGATTGTTAGCTTATAGCTTGGTGTTTAAGGTCTAGTATGAGATTTTGTGCTTTCAACTTGCCAAATTGGGAATGGTGCTTGATGTTGGGTAATATTACAGGCTATTTTACATCTAAGGTTGGAGAGGAATACTAAACAAATTTAGACTAAGCCACCAACCAAGTGAAAGGTAAGTAAAGATTCATTTGCAACCACAATGCATAGACATAGAAGATGTGTGAATTATATGTAATATCATAAATCATATGTGCATAGTAGAGGGCTCTCCATTGAGCATACATACATGGGCATTGTCATTAGCACGTGCATGCATCATATACTAGCATTGTGATAAATCTTGCATTACACGGTGTAACACCCCCATTACTACACAACTAGATATATATTATAATTTAGCATGATAGAACCTGTGTGCATGCATGGAAATTTTTTTTTTGTAACACTTTAAGAAAAGATAAATCACTTCTTACATGCATAACCCTGTTTAAAATACTTTCTAACACATGTCATGTATGTAGCATGATCGGTATTTATATAAAAGCACAACACCCACAACGACCCAATATTTACATACTTATTTACAGTAAAATTTTAAAAGTAAAATATAGTACCAGTCTAAAAATATAATACAACAAACTCAAAATATAACAAGCCAACAAAATAGCCCAACAGGTCGTCATCCATGTACACACTCTCTCAGACACCTGTAGGAGCTCCAACCTCCGCCCAGCCAATAAAAGATGCTTCAGGTATCGTCGTACTCACCTACAATGCATAAACTATATGAGCTAATGCTCAGCAAGTAAAGATTATGCATGTTAAAGAATAATCCACAATATCAAGTCATGCAACTCAAAATGCTATGCTCACAATGCAATTTTATGCATCAAAATATTTCTCTCAAAATCATTTCTTTCTTGGGCCCCTCACCAACGCTACTATCCCATGCACCGAAAAAGAGCTCTGTATACCGCCATAATCTAATGGTCAATAATCATATAAGCATGCAAATCCATGCATACTCATATGTATGCAAATCCATGCACGCGAACCTGCAAATCCATGCATGCTTCGGTGCACTAGTAGTGGTCAACAAAATATTTTTCTTTCTCTGAATCATGCCGTGCAATGCAAGATTTATCACAATACTAGTATATGATGCATGCACGTGCTAATGACAATTCTCATGTATGTATACTCAATTGAGAGCCCTCTACTATGCACATATGATTTATGATATCACATATAATTCACACATCTACTATGTCTATGCATTGTGGTTGCAAATGAATCTTTACTTACCTTTCACTTGGTTGGTGGCTTAGTCTAAATTTGTTTAGTATTCCTCTCCAACCTTAGATGTAAAATAGTCTGTAATATTACCCAACATCAAGCACCATTCCCAATTTGGCAAGTTGAAAGGACAAAATCTCATACTAGACCTTAAACACCAAGCTATAAGCTAACAATCAAGCTTTCACAAACTAGAACCCAATATAGCCCCTCAAATACCTCAATTTCTCATCTTAAATACATGAAAACATCATGTAATTGAAGTATTATAACTCTAATAGCATGTACCTAATTGTTAACACTCAATAGCAACATGTCTAGGTTGAAACATGCTAAGTGATCAAATGTGGCAGATTCACATTTTCATATTTTCTTGCTGTCAAGTTTAGTTGCATGATAATTTTAACATCCATAAGCATAACCAATCACTCCCAAATTTTTACCACACTTAGATAACATGTATATAAATGTAACCATATCATAGAATTGCTAAAAATCACGGATATAGCTTTCCAAGTTCAGCTCTCTTCACGACATACTGAAACAGATTATTTCCTACCGTGACAGTTTTGCACACTTCATGACATTAATGGTTTTGGCTCCATTAAATATATTCAATCACTCCAAACTTTTCATCATACTTAGATAACATATATAAGGAGACAACCAGGTCATATTATTACCAAAAATAATGGATTTAGCTCCCTTAATTCAGTTTCCTTCACAGCACACCAAAACAGATTTTACTATTTTGGCAGTTTGAGTGTTTCTCCAATATCATTCTCTATTTCAATTTCCAACTGATAAAACTTCATTCCAATACTCTTAACTCATATATGGTCATGTAAATGGTAATAATTATAGGTTTTATTCAACATACCATACACTTTTGAAGCCTAAAACACAAGAAAACAGTAAGATGACAGTTTCTGCCACAAGTATTTCCTATTAAGTGTTTGTCATCAAAAACCCTTTCTTTGTGCACCAAAGTCTAACTAAAAACTTCCTAAAACTTTTATAAGAGATATTGAAAGCTTAATAAACAATAAAACCATTCATAATAATCTGAAAACCAAAGGCAAAACCGTAGATAAGTGTTACCTATGCAGATTTTGAGGCTAACTTGATGTTAATCACTTTTTCTTTGCTTTTCTTGCTTTTATTTCAACTTGGAATAAATTTGGATCACTTGGAGACCTTAAGGTGTGTGTTTGGAAGATGAAAATGGCTGAAATGAGGGTCTGGTCATTGCTTAAGGGTGAAGGGTTTGAGGTGTTAGCTTGAGATGTTAGCTTAAGCTTAATAAGAAAGCATGAGGTGGCAAGTAAATGGCAAATCTGATTTTCTCCCTTATCTTGAAGCCCTAATCTTGTGTGTCTCAATTATTTTTATTTGGTTGCAACCTATCTTATTCACCATTCATTCCCATAGTTATTTCCTATGTCCGTTCATTCGATCTCCAAACCGATTCACATCCGATTCTTAACGAAATATCAAGTTTGCATTTCTAAAATCATATGCATATATGGGCCTTGTAATAGGACACTTATATCACATTATATCATGTCTAATATCCCAAGTATGTTAATTTACAAATATATACTTTTGAAATAACTTGATCAAATCAAATTAAACCGTATAAGGTTACTAGTAACACTTTTAGCATTTCCAAAATTATAACATATATATCCCATCTATATCTAATATTGATCCACCTCATTTTCTTCTTATTTCAATATAAAATCAACTACTTAGATTAAGAAATTCAATAACTAATACCGTGCAAGAGCTTCAGAATTAAGTTTAATATTCAAGAATGTCGTATAAAATGAAATAAATTATGCAATGTCAATAGAAATGCAAATAGCATATAAAATTAACATGTAATGCATGAATCATATTTGGCCATGTGAGTAGTAAGAGGCTCGGGTATCACACACGGCATGATTCAGAGAAAGAAAAATATTTTGCTGACCACTACTAGTGCACCGAAGCATGCATGGATTTGCATGGTGTTATGCATGGACATGCGTATGAGTATGCATGGATTTGCATGCGTATGAGTATGCATGGATTTGCATGCTTATATGATTATTGGCCATTGGATTATGGCGGTGTACAGAGCTCTTTTCCGGTGGATGGGATAGTAGTGTTGGTCAGGGGCCCAAGAAAGAATGATTTTGAGAGAAATATTTTGATGCATAAAATTGCATTGTGAGCATAGCATTTTGAGTTGCATGACTTGATATTGTGGATTATTTTTTAACATGCATAATCTTTACTTGCTGAGCGTTAGCTCATATAGTTATGCATTTTAGGTGAGTACGACGATACTTGAAGCATCTTTTATTGACTGGGCAGCGGTTGGAGCTCCTACAGGTGTCTGAGAGAGTGTGTACATGGATGACGACCTGTTGGGCTATTTTGTTGGCTTTTATATTTTGAGTCTGTTGTATTATATTTTTAGACTGGTACTATATTTTGCTTTTGTAACACCCCCATTCCTACACAACCATATATATTGTATAATTTGACATGATAGAACCTGTGTGCATGCATGGAATATTTTTTTTTTGTAACACTTTAAGAAAAGATAAATCACTTCTTACATACACAACCCTGTTTAAAATAGAAGGATCAGTATTTATATAAAAATACAACACTCATAACGACCACAATATTTACATACTTATTTACAGTAAAGTTTTAAAAGAGAAATATAGTACCAATCTAAAAACATAATACACCAGACTCAAAATATAACAAGCCAACAAAATAGCCCAACAGGTCATCATCCATGTACACACTCCCTCAAACACCTGCAGGAGCTCCAACAGCCGACCAACCAGCCAAAGATGCTTCAAGCATCGTCGTACTCACCTACAATGCATAAACTATATGAGCTAACGTTCAGCAAGTAAAGATTATGCATGTCAAAGAATAATCCACAATATCAAGTCATGCAACTCAAAATGCTATGCTCACAATGCAATTTTATGCATCAAAATATTTCTCTCAAAATCATTTCTTTCTTGGGCCCCTGACCAACGCTACTATCCCATGCACCGAAAAAGAGCTCTGTACACCGCCATAATCCAATGGCCAATAATCATATAAGCATGCAAATCCATGCATACTCATACGCATGCAAATCCATGCACGCGAACCTGCAAATCCATGCATAAAACCATGCAAATCCATGCATGCTTCGATGCACTAGTAGTGGTCAGCAAAACATTTTCCTTTCTCTGAATCATGTCGTGCAATGCAAGATTTATCACAATGCTCGTATATGATGCATGCACGTGCTAATGACAATGCCCATGTATGTATGGTCGATGGAGAGCCCTCTACTATGCACATATGATTTATGATATCACATATAATTCACACATCTACTATGTCTATGCATTGTGGTTGCAAATGAATCTTTACTTACCTTTCACTTGGTTGGTGGCTTAGTCTAAATTTGTTTAGTATTCCTCTCCAACCTTAGATGTAAAATAGCCTGTAATATTACCCAACATCAAGCACCATTCCCAATTTGGCAAGTTGAAAGCACAAAATCTCATACTAGACGTTAAACACCAAGCTATAAGCTAACAATCAAGCTTTCACAAACTAGAAACCAATATAGCCCCTCAAATACCTCAATTTCTCATCTTAAATACATGAAAACATCATGTAATTGAAGTATTATAACTCTAATAGCATGTACCTAATTGTTAACACTCAATAGCAACATGTCTAGGTTGAAACATGCTAAGTGATCAAATGTGGCAGATTCACATTTTCATATTTTCTTGCTGTCAAGTTTAGTTGCATGATAATTTTAACATTCCTAAACATATCCAATCACTCCAAAATATTTACCACACTTATATAACATGTATATAAATGTAACCGTATCATAGAATTGCTAAAAATCACTGATATAGCTTTCCAAGTTCAGCTCTCTTCACGACATACTGAAACAGATTGTTTCCTACCGTGACAGTTTTGCACACTTCATGACATTAATGGTTTTGGCACCCTTAACTATATTCAATCACTCCAAAATTTTCACCATACTTAGATAACATATATAATGAGACAAACAGGTCATAGTATTACCAAAAATAATCGATTTAGCTCACTTAATTCAGTTTCCTTCACAGCACACCAAAACAGATTTTGCTATTTTGGCAGTTTGAGTGTTTCTCCAATATCATTCTCTATTTCAATTTCCAACTGATAAAAATTCATTCCAATACTCTTAACTCATATATGGTCATGTAAATGGAAATAATTATAGGTTTATTCAACATACCATACACTTTTGAAGCCTAAAACACAAGAAAACAGTAAGATGACAGTTTCTGCCACAAGTATTTCCTATTAAGTGTTTGTGATCAAAAACCCTTTCTTTGTGCACCAAAGTCTAACTAAAAACTTCCTAAAACTTTTATAAGAGATATTGAAAGCTTAATAAGCCATAAAACCATTCATAATAATCTGAAAACCAAAGGCAAAACCGTAGATAAGTGTTACCTATGCAGATTTTGAGGCTAACTTGATGGTAATCACTTCTTCTTTGCTTTTCTTGCTTTTATTTCAACTTGGAATAAATTTGGATCACTTGGAGACCTTAAGGTGTGTGTTTGTAAGATTAAAATGGTTGAAATGAGGGTCTGGTCGTTGCTTAAGGGTGAAGGGTTTGAGGTGTTAGCTTGAGATGTTAGCTTAAGCTTAATAAGAAAGCATGAGGTGGCAAGTAAATGGCAAAATCTGATTTTGTCCCTTATCTTGCAGCCCTAATCTTGTGTGTCTCACCTATTTTTATTTGGTTGCAACCTATCTTAATCACCATTCATTCCCATAGGTAATTCCTATGTCCGTTCATTCGATCTCCAAACCGATTCGCATCCGATTCTTAAAGAATTATCTAGTTTGCATTTCTAAAATCATATGCACATTAGGGCCTTGTAATATGACACTTAAATCATATTATATCATGTCCAATATCCCAAGTATACTAATTTACAAATATATACTTTTGAAATAACTTGATCAAATCAAATTAAACTGTATAAGGTTACTAGTAACACTTTTAGCACTTCCAAAATTATAACCTATATATCCCATCTATATCTAATATTGATCCACCTCATTTTCTTCTTATTTCAATATAAAATCAACTACTTAGATTAAGAAATTCAATAACTAATATCGTGCAAGAGCTTCAGAATTAAGTTTAATATTCAAGAATGTCGTATACAATGAAATAAATTATGCAATGTCAATAGAAATGCAAATAACATATAAAATTAACATGTAATGCATGAATCATATTTGGCCATGTGAGTAGTAAGAGGCTCGGGTATCACAGCTTTTAAAACTTTACTGTAAATAAGTATGTAAATATTGGGTCACTGTGGGTATTGTGCTTTTATATAAATATTGATCCTGCTATATACATGACGTGTGAGAAAGTTTTTTAGACAGGGTTGTGCATGTAAAAAATGATTTATCTTTTCTTAAGTGTTACAACAAAAATATTCCATGCATGCACACAGGTTCTATTATGTCAAATTATACTATATATCTAGTTGTGTAGTAATAGGGGTGTTATAGAGTGGTATCAGAGCCCAGGTCTTGATTCTGAAGACTGTCGATGTACATGATCTTAGAACTTGCAGAGCGCAGCCATGCCTGTAAGTTTTACATTATCATATATTGCATTACATATTCCATGAATTATATTGGCCATATGTTGTCAAACTTGTGTAAAACAGCGCTACAAAATGGTGAGAACTTGTGGTGATAGTAGTGGTGGTGCTAGAGCACAGATGAGTGAGACACCCACTCCGATTAATGATCGAGATACCATTATTAATTGATTAATAGAGTTGAATGAACGACAGTCCGAACAAATTTAGCAACTGATTCGATAGAGGGATAATGGTGAGCAACCGCGGGTGGAGGTAAACCAACAGCAGGCGGACTATATATATATAGTGGAGAACGATTTAGAAGGCTGGATCCCCCAACATTTAAGGATGCGATTGATCCTACCGCTGTAGAGGACTGGTTGAGGACCTTGGAAAACATGTTCCAGTATAGCAGGGTGCCAGTAGAGGAGAGGGTAATGTGCCACTTTCATGCTTCGTGGTAATGTAGGTCATTGGTGGGACATGATCAGCAACATAGAGGACATTACTACCATGAACTGGGATAGATTCAAGGAGTTATTCCGAAATAAATATTTCATGGCCCCAGTTCGCATGATGAAGATGAATGAGTTTATACAACTGCGACAAGGAGCGATGACTGTTGGGGAATATATTCGTAAATTTGAACAACTGTCCAGGTTTGCTATGCACATAGTCAGCACTGAAGCACTGAAAGTAGAGAGATTTCTGAAGGGTTTGAGGCCAGAGTTATATCGGGATGTGAATATGGCGGGTACTCAAGGGGTGACATTTTCACATGTGACTAAGAGGGCACTAGTGGCAGAACAGGCTCAATTGAGAATCGCTCATACACAATAAGCTCGACAGCAATTCAGACAGCAGGGACAAAGATGGACTGTGGGGCAAAAGAGGCAAGTCTAAATGCAAAAGCCAATCCAAATACAGAAGCCATGATTTAAATTTCAAGGAGAACAAGGCCAACAACAAGAAGATCAAAGTAAGAGGCCACGGGTCGAACAAGGAAAAACACCGATGCCAGAAGTTGTGTGTCAAAAATATGGTAATCGACATACTAGAGGCTGCTATATAGATACCAAGACGTGTTTTTGATGCGGAATGCTGGGACATATTGCTAAATTTTGCCTAGGTAAACAAAATCAGACTGGCCAAAGGAATTTACCAGCCAAAGTGTTCACCATGACCAAGGCGGATGTAGAGGCAAATCCATCAGTGGTGATAGGTAAACTTTATATTTCTAGTGTTCCAACACTTGTGTTATTTGATTCTGGAGCCACACATTCATTTGCATCTACTGAGTACGTGAAGAGGCTGGATAGAATACCAGATGTAGCATAAATCAGTTATAGCGTAACAGTCCCCTCTAGAGATGCTAGACAAACTGATCAGATTTTGAGAGCTTGTGCTATAGAGAATTACATGCTGATTTGATTGTACTGGATATGAATAATTATGATGTTATTTTGGGCATGGATTGGTTGTCAAAGTATGGGGCTACTATCGACTGTAAGGAAAAGATAGTGACATTTCAACTTTCTAGGAAAGAGTCTTTCACATTTGCCAGCATTATGAAGAATTTTAGATTCCCTATGATTTCAGCAGTGAAGGCACAATGATTACTCGATGGTGGTTGCGAAAGGTACTTGGTGAGTGTCATGAACATTGACGAACAACACCCACCAACTCTAAGTGAAATACCAGTGGTGCAGGAATATACTAAAGTATTCCTAGATGATCTCCCGGTACTACCACCAGATTGTGAAATAGAGTTTGTTATTGACATACAACTAGGAACGTCTCTAATTTCTAAAACTCCCTATAGAATGGCTCCCTTGGAGTTGAAAGAATTGAAAGTACAATTGCAGGACTTGTTGGACAAGGGGTTCATTAGATCGAGCTTTTCACCTTGGGGAGCACCAGTTCTGTTTGTACGTAAGAAGGATGACACCATGAGACTGTGCATCGATTATAAAGAGTTGAATAGAGTCACGATTAAGAATAAATATCCGTTACCTAGAATTGATGATTTATTTAACCAACTTCAAGGTGCCGCAACATTTTCAAAGATTGACTTACGCTCTGAGTACCATCAACTGAAAATAAAGGAAGAAGATATCCCCAAGACGGTATTTAGTACAAGATATGGGCACTATGAATTTTTTATGATGCCATTCCGATTGACTAATGCTCCAGCAGCATTCATGGATCTGATGAATAGAGTGTTTAAGGAGTTTTTGGATAAATTTATTATTGTGTTCATCGATGACATTCTAGTTTACTCCAGAACTAAAGAAGAGCATGCCGCACATTTAACACAAGTACTAGAGGTCCTGAAAGTGAAGCAGTTATACGCCAAATTCAAGAAATACGAGTTCTGGTTAGATCGTGTGGTATTCCTGGGACATGTTATATCAGGAGCGGGAATATCAGTAGATCCAAGTAAAGTTGAAGCTATCAACAGCTAGATGCAGCTTACTAATCCTTCGAAGGTGCGTAGTTTTCTGGGTTTAGCTGGATATTGCTGAAGATTTATGGAGGGGTTGTCCAAGATTGCTATGCCATTGACATAATTAACCAAAAAAGAGGTGATGTTTAGATGGACGGATATGTGTGAGCGAAGTTTCCAAGAGCTGAAAAAGAGGTTGACTTCAGCACCTATTCTCTCAATTCCATCAGGTACTGGAGGATTTGTAATTTACAGTGACGCGTCGAAGAATGGATTAGGATGTGTACTGATATAGAATGGCAAAGTAATTGCGTATGCATCCAGGCAACTTAAAGAGTACAAAAGGAATTACCCCACGCACGACTTGGAGCTTGCTGCTGTAGTATTTGCACTTAAAATATGGAGGCACTATTTATATGGTGAATGGTGCGAGATCTACACTGATCACAAGAACCTCAAATACTTTTTCACATAGAAAGAGTTGAATATGCGGCACCGGAGATGGCTGAAACTAGTAAAAGATTATGATTGTGTGATCAATTACCACCCTGGTAAAGCCAATGTTGTAGCTGATGCATTTAGCCGAAAATCCACACAAAGTACAATAGCTATGGCTTTAATTCAGAAACTGAAACTGAATGAGTTGCAGAAAATGAATATAGAGATTTTACAGACAGGAGTAATAGAGGCAAAGTTGGCAGTCCTAATGCTTCAGCCTACGCTAATTGATAGGATCAAACAGGGACAGCGAGATGATGAATATCTCATCAATATGAGAAAATATGTTGTTGCAGGAAGTCTCCTGAATTTAAGATGACTCGGAATGATACTTTACAATTTAGAGGGTGGTTTTGTGTGCCAAATATTGATAACATTTGGGAAGATATTTTAAAAGAGGCACATTCGACCCCTTATTTAGTACATCCAGGGGCTACCAAGATGTATAAAGACTTGAAAATGCATTATTGGTGGCCGGGTATGAAAAAGGACATCGCCCAGCATGTGGAGCAATGTCTAACATGTCAGCAGATAAAGGCCAAACATTAAAGACCCGCAGGGACTTTGCAACCTCTACTTATTCCAAAATGGAAATAGGAAATGATCATCATGGATTTCGTAACTAGTTTGCCAAAGACTACTAAGGGTCATGATGCTATTTGGGTTATTGTTGATAGATTGACCAAGTCTGCTCATTTCCTTCCCATATGTTCTACCTATTCCATGGATTATTATGCCCAATTATACGTTCAGGAGATTATCAGACTTCATGGAGTGCCATTGTTTATAGTTTCTGATAGAGATTCAAGTTTTTTGTCTGCTTTTTGGAGGAGTTTACACAAATCTTTAGGAACACAGTTATCATTCAATACAGCATATCATCCTCAGACGGATGGGCAATCTGAACGAATAATACAAACATTGGAGGATATGCTTAGAGCCTATGTATTAGACTTCCAAGGTCAGTGGAGTAAATTCCTACCTTTAGTGGAGTTTGCATACAACAACAGCTATTAGACTAGTATTGGAATGGCTCCCTATGAAGCATTGTATGGCAAAAAGTGTAGGTCTCCGATACACTAGGATGAAGTTGGTGAGAAGAAACTTTTAGGCCCAGATATGATTCGAGAGATGACAGAAGCCGTGTTACAAATTCGACAAAGAATGCAAACTGCCCAAAATCGACAGAAAAGTTATGCAGATCGACGAAGAAGGGCATTGGAGTTTGCAATAGGAGATCAAGTGTTTTTGAAAGTAGCACCAATGAAGGGCATCATGCGGTTTGGGAAGAAAGGAAAATTGAGTCACAGATACATTGGCCCATTCCGGGTGATTGAAAGAATTGGTGATGTTTCTTACAGACTGGATCTGCCAACATCTATGTCCCAAATACACAATGTATTTCATATGTCTATGCTGAGGAAATATATTGCTAATCCCTCTCACATTCTGAAGAATGAACTAGTGGAATTAAAGGCAGATTTGAGCTACGAAGAAAAGCCTGTACGGATTTTGTTATGAGAAGTGAAGCAGCTAAAAATAAACAGATTCCATTGGTTAAAGTGTTATGGAGAAACCAATTAGTAGAAGAGGCCACTTGGGAAAGGAGGATGAAATGAGAACTAAGTATCCTGAATTTTTTTGGTAAGTGAAATTTCAAGGATGAAATTTTTATAAGGAGGGGAGAATATAATACCCGAGCCTCTTACTACTTACATGGACACATATGATTCATACATTACATGTTAATTACATGTCATTTGCATTGATATGACATCATATAATTCATTTTATTTTATACGGCATTGTTAACCATTAAGCTTAATTTTTTAAGCTCTCGCACGGTATTGATTATCAAATCCCCTAACCTAAGTGGTTGATTTTGTATTGAGATAAGAAGAAATTTTGGTATCAATATAGTGAATAGTGCTAGGTTACACGTGGTAACCTTAGAAGTTCGAAAGGTGTCACCGAAAAGTTTATAGAAAGGGGGTCAGTTCGATCATGAATTTTAATATTATATGTATATTTAAATCATACACTTCAGAAAACTAGACATACAATACTATAATTTAAATGTTATATAACTAGGTTCATAGGCTTGTAACACTTTCGGTGCACAAACTTATCAATTGGGCAATAATCGATGATTTTTCGGGTAAAGAACCTAATGAACGGACATAGGAATTTGCTACGGGAATGAATGGTGATGAAGATAGGTTGCAACCAAATAAGACTATGTGAGACACACAAGATTAGGGCTGCAAGATAAGGGAGAAAATCAGATTATACCATTACATGCCACCTCAAGCTTATGTCACCTCATGCTTAACTTATCAAGCTAGCACCTCAACCTATTCTCCATTCTTAATCTAACAGCCACGACTTGAACCTTATTCTAAACTATTTCAGCTTCTAAATACATGTAAAAATATATCTAAATAGGTCCTAAGTGATTCCAACCGAAAAAGGAGGCAAAACAAGCAAAGGGAAGGAGAAATAACCAAGTTCAAGTATAAAACTATGCAAGGTGGGCTTAACCTATGGGTTTGGCATGACTTTCAGATTTATTTTGAGGTTTATTGGATTATTAAGCTTTGAATATTATTTATAAATGTGTTAGGATGTTATTAGATAGGCTTTGATGCATAAAGAAATGGTTTATGGTTGGAAATATTTGATAGAAAATACTTGTACTAGAAACTGTCACCTTGCTGTATTCTTGTGTTTTAGGCTTCAAAAGTGTATGGTATGTTGAATAAAACCTATAATTATCATCATATACATGTTTATATATGATTTAAGAGTATTGGAATGAATTTTGATCGGTTAGAAATTAAAATAGAGAATGATATTGGAGAAACACTCAAACTCCCAAAGTAGCAAAATCTATTTTGGTGTGCTGTGAAGGAGACTGAATTAGGGGAGCTAAATCCATTATTTTTGGCAAGAATATAACCTGGTGGTCTCTGTGTATATGTTATATAAGTGTGGTAAAAATTTGGGAGAGATTGAATATACGTAAGGGTGCCAAAACTATTAATGTCATGAAGTGTGCAAAACTGTCACGGTAGGAAAACAATCTGTTTCAGTATGTTGTGAAGAGAGCTGAACTTGGGAAGCTATATCCATGATTTTTATCAATTATATGATATGGTTACATTTAAATACATGTTATCTAAGTGTGGTAAAAATTTGGGAGTGATTGGATATGTTTAGGGATGTCAAAATTATCATGCAACTAAATTGGACAGCAAGTAAATATGAAAATGTGAATCTGTCCTATTTGATAAATTAGCATATTTCAACCTAGATATGTTGCTATTGAGTGTTAACAATTAGGTACATGATATTAGAGTTATAATACTTTAATTATATGATGTTTACATGTATCTAAGATGAGAAATTAAGGTATTGGAGGGATTAAATTGAGTTCTAGTTTGTGAAACCTAGATACCTTGGTGTTTAAGGTCTTAGTATGATATTTTATGCTTTTAACTTGCCAAATTGGGAATGGTGCTTGATGTTGGTAATATTACAGGCTATTTTATATCTAATATTGAAGGGAAATAATAAACAAATCTAGACTAAACCACCAATGAAGTGAAAGATAAGTAAAGATTCATTTACAACTATAATGCATAGACATAGTAAATGTGTGATTTATATGTAATACCATAGATCATGTGTGCAAAGCAGATGACACACATTACTATCATTCATGTCCATTGAGCATACATACATGGGCATTGGCACGTGCATGCATCATATACGAGCATTGTGATAAATCTTGCATTGCACGGCATGATTCTGAGAAAGGAAAATATTTTGTTGACCACTACTAGTGCACCGAAACATGCATGAATTTGTAAAGTTTTATGCATAGATTTGCAGGTTCGCGTGCATGAATTTGCATGCGTATGAGTATGCATGGATTTACATGCTTATATGATAATTGGCCATTGGATTATGACGGTGTACAGAGCTCTTTTCCGGTACATGAGATAGTAGCATTGGTCAGGGGCCCAAGAAAGAAATGATTTTGAGAGAAATATTTTGATGCATAAAATTGCATTGTGGGCATAGCATGTTGAGATGCATGACTTGATATTGTAAATTATTCTTTGACATGCATAATCATTACTTGCTGAGCATTAGCTCATATAGTTTATGTATTGTAGGTGAGTACAGCGATGCTTGAAGCATCTTTTATTAGCTGGGCAGCTGTTGGAGCTTCTGCAGGTGTTTGAGGGAGTGTGTACATGGATGACGACCTATTGGGCTATTTTGTTGGCTTGTTACATTTTGAGTCTGTTGTAATTATATTTTTAAACTGGCACTATATTTCGCTTTTAAAACTTTACTGTAAATAAGTATGTAAATATTGGGTCGTTGTGGGTGTTGTGCTTTTATATAAATACTGATCCTGCTATATATATGATGTGTGAGAAAGTATTTTAAGCAGAGTTGTGTATGTAAAAAGTGATTTATCTTTTCTTAAATGTTACAAAAAAAAAATTCATGCATGCATACAAGTTCTATCATGTCAAATTATACTATATATCTAGTCGTATAGTAATTGGGTTGTTATACTAGTACATACACAAACTATTGGAATATTTTTGCAATTATCTTATACTAATTAAGTATTTCTTTTTCCAATCAATCATATGAAAAATGGAATTTTTCAATCATTGGCCAAACTAAAATAATGAGTTGTTTTCAGACTTATTTCTTAAAAGAAGATAAATACAACCAATGGTCCAATATTCTAAAATAGTTAAAAAAAATAACTTTTAGATTATGTATATGCAAACTCTAAATGGTAAAATTCCAGCAACTAAAGTATATTTATAGAGTATACATTGGTAAAAAATTAGAAAATATTCCCATTTTTGGTGCCCTTTCTAAACTTAACAGATAATATTAGACTATATTTGGTTTTAAACTCTGAGTTCTGTTTTCTTCTTTTGAGTACAAAAATGCATTTGGCAGTGGTGTTCTTGGAGAACACCAGCAGATTCTCCGAGAAAGCCCATTCTTTGCTCTTTTTAAGATTTGACAATTACCTTATAAAATCATTAATTCATCCACTATTTGTGTCTTTATTTTTTGAAAAGAGCTTTGCAGTTACTTGTCTAATCAATAATGAAGAAGGGTACTATCATTTCAGGTTTTATTTTATGTATTTTGTAATTTATTTTCTTCTTCTACTTAGTCACCATGTCACCAATGGTGACTCTTCTCCCACAGGGATCAATGTTGTCCATCGCTTGCTTTCGCATGTCAAATAGAAATTTATCGCTCTTGACACTAGTGTCGGGCCTATTGTTGAGTCGTAGTCACATCAACACTACTGCTACTGCTGTTGCATGTCCTAATTACGGAAGCAAACATTTTTTCACACTGGAATTTGTGGGTTGGGGAAGTATCAAGGATAGGAGAAGAGTAAAATAGTGGAATTGAGAGGGTTTAAATGGTTTACGAGAGAGGCTTAAGGATTGGGGGTTTTGGTGTAACAGAAAGAAGTAAGCGGACATGAATGCCATGTATACCTTTGTTTTGCAGATTTTTTGAGTGCTTGTTATTTATTTCTGCATAGGTTTTTGGCCATGGATGAAACATATTTTTTTAGACTTTGATTTTTCAAAAATTACACACACACACACACACACACACACACATATATATATATATATATATATATATATATATATATATACATATATATCACTATAGAGGTGCTTGAATTGAATGTTATTTTTCTTGGTTGGGAAGACGCCAACCTTTCTGAAGTGGAAGACTAGTTGTTGACTACAAGTAAAATAATTGCAAAAATATTCAATTAGTTTGTGTACGTATTAGGTCTGGTTATTTGCTTTACTTAAACCATTAGTTTTCAGTATTTTTGAAATTATCTACTTTTCTAAATCTTAAATAAATACTTTTTAAGTGTGATTCATCAATGTTTCATTTTTGTTACAGTGCTTTATTTTTTACTTTGTAACATTATAGAAAAAAATACATTATTGTAAGAATGTCTAGAATATAACATCCAGGATAAATGTATAAACTTGCATCTAAAAATAATTTGGAGAATGTGCATGTCAATAAATTCCGTAAAGAACAACTTAATGTTATTAGTATGAGTCCTTGTTGTCATGTAATGCAGATCATCTACACTCTTTACTACCTTATATTCTACTAAGACCATAACTATTTTCTTTGTTTCCATTGCAACTCTTGAAAATATCTATGCTAGTAATTTTTACCCTAAATGTGATGATGTCGATCAAGCAACATCCAATAAAGACATAATACTCTATCCACCCGATAAATTATGTTTGAATTATTGTGAAGTTTTAAATGATAGTTAAAAAAACTTGAAATTTATCGTATGAAATACTGTAATTTTGGAAAATAAATTGTCATTCAAAAACTGAACATTATTTGTGAACACAAGAAAAAATAAATAAATAAAGAGCATTCAATTGTTGATAGAAAAAGTATTAATAAAGCTCATTACATTTTTTGGAATACATGTTATATTCATAATAAACTATATAAATCTTATCAAATTTCAACCATAAAAAATTACAAAAGTTTAAGTCTTCAGTTGATTTGAAATTAAGTATAATTAACATGAGATATAGTGCATCAATTTCTTTACTCTCTTTTGTGACAAAGGACTAATATTTTGTGAGTACAAAAGTACACTTTCTCAAATTAAAACATAATTGTTATATTCATTAGGCTGTTTAAAATAAAAAGTAAAAGAAATTAGAATTCATGGCAAAGAAAGGAGTTTTAGTAATATCTTGTTTGTGTTATAATTAAATACATATCCACAAATTCTACGAGAATAGTATGTTATATTCCCTCTTAGCTCAAACAATTATTTTACAAAAACAATATGTGGGAACTAAACTAAAAAAAATATTCTTATAAACTTTACGGTGAAAAATTAAATCACCCAACTGAATCATCATGTTAAATCATTTAAGGAGCTGAATACTAACCTGGATGCATATCCTAAATCCATAGTAATGAGAGCGAAGGGGTTAACGTTTTCCACAATCAAATCACCTTAAGTATTGTAATAAATAATAAATAAAATAACAATAATATAGATTGGACCACAATAATCACAATAAAATAATCTTTTAATTGTCGAGGCACAATAATACATTAGAATAAGTGTAAACATATAATGGCATCACAATAATGAGATTCGAGTTTGAATATCACATTTAACCTAGTTAGTTAAATATAAATATATAATGAAATTTTAATATGTACGAGTATATTACCGAATTTTTATTAAAAATTACTATAAAAAAATCAGCTCAAAAATATTAAAACATATAATGTATAGATTCATAGAGTACGGATAAAATACAAATGCAAATCTTAAACTCATTTTATAGGGAAATTTTCATCTATCAAAGATTATAATTTGAAAAAAAAATGTATAAAGTAAAGTATGGAGTGACAGTAGCTGGATTTTGTTGGTGTATTTGGACTTTCCATGCTCATCTTGCATGGCTGCCCATTGCCATCAGGACCGACCCACCAAGAACCCAGTTGTCTCCTACAATTTCCCTTATGGCTTATGTTTGTTTACCTAAACTAACCCCTTTGATGAAGCCAATTGACAAATCATACTAAATTTTCCAATTTTCCCCCAAAGATTTGTGATCTCCCACTTTTTATTGCTATAGTCTACGTTCACTTCTTGAACTTTAGTGGTTAAAATACAATTAAAAAAATACAACTTTATACTTATATAAAATATTTTGAATTAATTCTGAGAGCACACATTTCAGAAGTATTTACAAAAACTTTTACATTTAAAAAATGTTGAATTTAAAAAAAAAAGGAAAAGTAATTGAAAAATAAAAGTTAGTAGGATTTGCAAAATATTGTTAAAAAGTAGAATTAACTAAAAAGAGCGTTTGGTAATAAGTTATAAAAGTAAGTCCAACTTACTTTTTTTTATATAAAAGTCTAAATTACCCTTGGACTTTAAAATAGTAATTTTTTTTTGGTGAAGTTTGATCAAATAGATTAAACTAAATTGTTTATACGTAAAACTAATGATATTTATATACTAATGTATCAATATATTTATTAATATAAATATATAAATGTAGATAAATATGTATTCATGTATATTTATATTTATATTTATAAAATATAATTTTTTATATAATTATATATTTATCCATATTTATTAAAGTAAGAGTATTTTCGAATTATAAAAATATTTTTGAGGGTAAAAATGTCCAAAATAACTTCTAAATATTTTCCAAAAAACCGAAAGTTGGTAGAAGCAATCTAGCTTCTAACCACTTAACTTTAGAGAAAGTTATTTTCCCAGACACTAAAATTGAGTGTTTTTTTTCCAAGCTAAAAGCCCAAAAACACTTATATAAGTTTTCTGAAACACTCACTTTTAGACCGGATGGGTCACGCACCAATATTTTCTGAATCGAACTAGACCGGATGGATCACACACCAATATTTTCTGAATCGAATCGGACCAGATAGGTCGGTCCAATCGGTTCGACCACAAACCAATGGTTAGTTTGGTCCGATTAGTCTTATATAACTATTTTTTTGGTTCAACCGGTCAAACTATTTTATTTTTATTTTTATTTTTTTGAGAAGTTTAAAGACTTAAACTTGAAATTTTCTTATATGTATATGATTATTAAAATTTTGGGTTTTATTAGATATTTTTTAATTGGTTATTTTTTTTACCTTTAAAATGTATTACATAACAAATATTTTATTGACTTCCTATAATATAATTAAAAAATATAATTAATTTTTATTAGATCAGTTAGACCGATAGTTGAACCGATCTGACTGATTGAACTGTTGATTGATAATAAGACTGATTTAGTCACTCATCTGATTATAAAAATAATGGCACGCACATCTTGCTTTAAAAGAATTCTTGGTTCATGGAGATGACTTGCCAGCCAATTTTACACAAAGGTTTTGTGAGAAGCAACTCCATTGTCTTTTTGATGCAAGATAAAGAAAATCAACATATAAAGAGTTGTAGGATACTACTTTTGGATCTCATCCATGGAATTTAAGATGGCTATTTAATTTTTCAAGTAAGAGTATGTTTGACAAGTATTTTATAAGATGTTATAGAATCTTATCCTATAAAAATATATGGCAAGAATTATAGAATAAAAATATATGGCAAGAATTATAGAACAAGAGCTTTTAATATTCTAAATTAAGATGTTACGTTATTATAAGCTACTTTTAAAAAATAAAGAAGCTTATTTATAAATTATTAACAATGCATTCAGTTCGATTATATCATCATAAAATATTTTATAAAATACAAAATCTTATTTTATTCAAACTTCTTTAAGACCTTTTATTTGAAGTAAGATCAAATATCTTATAAGACATTGTATTAAATGTACTAATAATTCAATCAAACACCCTCCAAATGTTTTAAATAGAATAGAAAAGAATCCTAATCCCTCATAAGAAGAATGGGATATGGAATTTAGATCCTATTCCCTATTACCAATGACCATTCTATAGTGTAGGATAATCCAAAAAGATATAGCGCATATTGAGAGCGCTTTTGGAATGAACATTCATTTAGAAAATGAAGTTTTTATTAAGTGTTTTTTGAGATGTCCTTTGAAATTATTAAAAGATGTTCGGTGAAAACACATTTCAAAAAAGTGTTATATAACTAAAAATATATTCTTCACATGAAAGTACAGGGAATAATTTTTGAGAAGCCACTAATTATCACTTCTTTAGACTTTTATAGACAAGACTTATCCTAAAAATCTATTTAATATTAACTACCAAATACCTAACAATTTTACAAATAGAATTCTATATCTAAAAGTAGAGATGTCAATGGGACAGGTTTAAATTTGGACGTACCCAACTTGGAGTGAGTTTTTAATATTCTAAACAGGTCCGGGATGGATTTTAAATTTTTACAAACCTATCTTGCCCCATTTAATTTTTTATTTATTGCTTAATTTATTATATACATATTTATTTGAAATATTTTTCTAAATATCATTTTTAAAAAAAATTAATGGTATTATTTTTAAAATATACTTTTTAATATTATAAAAAAATAAAACAGATTTAGCGGGTCCTACCCGCTCAAATCTGGGTCATGATCCTAAAAACAAATTAATGGGTGAATATGGATTTTGAAAGATCCACCTCAAACTCGCTCCATCACTATCTATATCTAAAAGTTCTTATAAAATGTATTTCCAAACAATGATAGTACCCACACAATCCAATGATTCCTTTTTGAGTTGGTGTAACTCACACAGATGCCCCATACGATGATATACTTAAGTTTGAAGGATAAGGTGACATATCAATGGAGCAATCATCATGAGTTGGTATCCATTAATTTGGGCCATCAGACCTTCTTTTGTTGGAGACACTAAAATGAAGAATTTGTCTAAATTAATATGAGAATTTGATACGATCTTAATCAAAATTCAAAACCAAACTTGTTGATTAGTCAAAGTCAAATTGAAAATCATTTAATTTTTTTAGTTTAAAAAATATATATGAAAATTGTTTACTTATATTATATCCAATTACTACTATCTAGAAAAATATGTTTGTCAAACCTCTATGAATGAGATTTTTAAACGTAGATATACTGTATTTGTTGATCTTTTGTTTTAGCTGAAAATTATTTGTGATTTCATTATTTTGATCTACATATGATCTACTTAGGTAAAAATAGTTCTTTTCTTTAAATTATGATATTTTTTTGATCCAATGAAATATTATTTCTCAACTTGCTCACAAAAAAGGTGTTGTCTTTTTTGGTTTCATTTTGTCACTTTTTAATGTCTTTTTATTCATTGATTCCCTAACACAAAATATTAATAAAACTATAATATTAACAAGAATAAAGTAAAGAAAGTATAATGGATTTGATATAAAAATATCTAAAACAAACCTAAATTAATCCACTTTTGTAGGAAATCACAATTGGATTTAACATATGCAATAAGTCTTTAAACCCCTATATGGCCCATAGAGGACGAGTTATAGTCTTATGAGGGTTTCCAGTGGTGATACCCACAAAATCTATGATAATTAACTTCTAACCATTATTCTCAGGAAGTAACAAAGTAATATAAAAATAAAATCAAACAAGTGTTGAATATAACCTTTAGTCATTCAAAAGTCAATACATTTCCACAACAAGCATACTCAAGTGTGTATGAAACAATGTATAAGTGAAATCACATATAACCTCACAAAAATCATCACCCAATCTTTAATGGAAGAGTTAAATATTATAGGCTTTTCATTTGGTACAAATCTCTACTACACCGAAGGCACCACACGAAATCAAATGGTCTTCAAAAAAGTTTGTAATATGACCAAAGATTAGTGATGTGGCTAAGTAATAAAATAATAGCGTGAAACAAAAGTTCTAAAAATTTCATGGGATTAGAGACATACAATTTATCAATAAAGAATTCTCATACTCCACGAATTTCAACATCGGGACCTATTGTTATTGAATTGGACCATTTTTCATTATTTTTATTGATTTTGCAAAATTCTATTTTTAGTTGCAACTCATAATATTTTTAACACTTTGCAATTTTTTTTGTTTTTTTTTGTTTTTTTAGAAGAGAAATTCCCCCGCACTTATCATTTATTTTACCCAAATTTCTTTTACAAGCTTACCTTATCAATGAAATATCTCTTAAGCTCCAAATTATTTTTAGATCAATGGTAGAATAATAGTATATTTAGTCTAGGTTACCGATATTTATTGAAAGACTCAAAGTGGCTCACTATTAGAGATATTATCTTAGAACATCACATGGGGAACAAACTAATTTAGTCATGGTCAAAAGAAAAAGTTCTAACACTTACCTTCTACATGTCAAAAATTCAAGAGATAACTAAAACGAGGGCACAAGAACTACCTATTTTGACACGCTTGTCTCCACATCGAATAACATATCTATTTATACAAAAAGATTTCAGTATAATTATCATAAAAATATGTTAATCAAAGAACAGCATAAAAGTCCAAAAGAACACCCATCATCAATCAAATCACATTATTCATGCTTAATTTTAATCATTGAAATTGGAAAAATATCTACGACTAAAAACAAAATTGACAATTCACAATTTTTTGTTAAAAACTTCACAAACTTATCATGTTATGCAAAAAATAAATAAATAAATAAATAAAAATAAAGATATGTCTCAAAAGCGTTAAAGTTACCCTTTATTATGTCACCATTTTTCATGATTTCGATAGACCCAAAACAAAACATGTTTGAATTTTTTTTCTTTTTTTTTAAAAAGTAGAAAACACACATTGAACATACAAGACATGATATCAACTATCCCCTCCCCCAATCTAATCGAAACATTATCCCCAATATCGAAAATAAATAGAAAAAATAGAGTTTAGAATATATTACTTGAAATGTGATTTATTGTAAAATAAAACTGAAACAACACAATATGTATACTATTAGTTAAAATCATTAAGGATAAATTTCACAAGTTGAGAGTTAAATTCATTTTGTGTTTTTGACCATTGTCCTTGTTGGACCAATCCACATGAGCCGATGCTGGATTAGGTTCTAGCACATATGCTAGAAGTTGATTAATCAGTTGGTCAGGTGTTGGAGCAAAAATGAGAATTCATCTCGTAGATGCTAAAATAAATCATTTTTCTATATCATGATCTACAAAAGTTAGCAATCCATCAAAGAAACCATTAACATTAAGAATACCTATAGGTTTCTGATGAATATTGAGTTGTACCCAAGAAACAATTTAGAATAATTCCTCTAGTGTACCAAAACCACTAGGTAGAGTGATAAATGTATCTACACTGTTTAACATGTTTGGCATTCTGTCTTGAATATGTGATACTTTTAGCTCATTTCCTGTGGTCACACTTGTGATATTTTATAGGGTTAAAGATTTTGAAATAACTCCTAAAATTTTGACTCCTCTTACATGAGCAGAAGTAGCAACACTCCCCATTAACCCCAAATTGCCTCCCCCATACACTAAATAAATTTTTCTTTCTGCTAAAGTTCTACCAAGGTTATTGTTGCTCTTATACACTCACCATTTTTTTCTGAATTGGTTCCACAAAAGATACAAATACTGTTGAACTTGCGAGTGGAAGACCTTTTCATTTTCTTTCTTTTTCTTAGATAGTAGAAAATGAGTTGTGTAAAAATGGAGTAAATATGGTGCTATTTATTAAGGTGTGAACAAGGAATGCATTTATTGCACATCTTTTTCTTTTGTTAGAAAGGTTGAAAATAAGGACACAAATTTTATTAAAAATTAACTACTACATGCGAATATACACGTGGTTGTGACTGTAGCTCATATCTTTCTCTGGTTATACATCTAGTAATGGCTTAAACACCCTCTATAGGTCGAGGATATGTTTTCCATCTAATTTTCTTATGAACTGGCAAATAGTGTCTTTTAAAGTCAGGTTCTCAAGACTATAATGCTCATATTGATCCCAAAAATAATTCCATAAATTAAGAATTGCACGATGTACGAATCCACAAGAATGCGTCTCAAAAGTCAATTGGATATTATTTAGAGACTCCTTACTCAGTCCATCCTTAATGAATTGAATTTATCTTCTCAAGTTTTAGAAATCACTCATAAGGAACTTACATTTTTTTTATTTTGTTTTGTTTTTTGTTTATTTTTTGGTATTTGTTATTTGGGAAACTAATAAATCCAATTTCAATAGCCACGGAGTACTGTTATTCGCTACTTAACTGGGATGGATTCTAATCTTTGATAATTTTCATAACTTTTGCAGAAAGTGCAAGTGTCTTTGAAAAAAGTGAGTCAATAAAATCCACACTACAAGATCTTTGCAACGGTTTTTTTTTTAAGAAAAGTGACTATCATGCACTCTTGCATGAAAAAATTTAAAAAAACCACCTCTTTGGAGTAGTAAGACTTTGATGCTTTTGATTTACTGTATATTGCTCGTTTAGAGTATTTGTTTCTTTCCAGCAACTGATCAGCCCCTTTGCATATGTAGCTTTATTCAGGGGCAATAATATTTAATCTTGTCTATGATAGCCAAGGATTAAACCTTTGGAAGGAATTATATATAAAACCAACAAACCAGAGATCAAGAACAAGAATATGACTATGCCTTTGTTCAACATTTTGAGCAGCTTTTCTAAGCAGTCAGAAAGGAGCCGATACATTTGTGAAGGTGATGTGTGTGATTTACGTGATGCAAAGGCTTCTCAGGCCTTGAATTCGAAGAAGAATGACCAAAAACAAAGTATTCGAATCCCATTTTACAGGGCTTCAATCAAAAAGAGGCATGTTCTATGATTGCCATCAAATGCGCGACTATGCCCGCAACTAAATTTGGTCTATGGGTTTTATCTAATGTGCAAAATATAAATGTAAACCATAAGATAAAGAATGTGTCTTTTATAAATGTGTTTCAAATAAGAATATTTTTACAAAATACAAAAGTATGAGACGCTCAATCTAGTTGATGCATCGGGTACTACTCTAACAAGATTCATGCCACCGCTATAGCATGCCTAGCATAGAATGAGGAAATGTATGTATTAACTTGCTTAAATGAATTAGAAATGGTTCTAATTAAAATTTATAGTCAACTATCAGGGTTGACAATTCTTCTTGAGTTTAGGATACCGAATATTTTCATATTTTTGCAAAGAGTTGCAAAGAATGAGAAGAAGAATCAAATTAAGAGGAAATGACGACCCTTAAGCTTGGAAGTGAAGTAAATGTTGCGTCATTAGCTAAAGGAATAACCCACTTAGCTCTAGATGAAATTAGGGTAGCATTCATTATTTGACTTTAGTACCAAATGACATTAAGGAATGAATCTCTATTAGGCAGAGAAAGTTTAATTGAAAATAAAATGATAAAAATATTCTATGATTCTTGATGTTGGTATACTGATAAATGATTTATGCAACTTGCAAGTTCCATGCTACTTACTCAATAAAATAAATAAAAATTAGATAATCATAGTTCCACATACTTTGGCTTACTAGATTAGGTTGTATCTTTAAACATAGAATTCACAAGATGACATAATTGCTTAACCTTACAAATGACCGAAAAATACCAACATGTGAATTTTGTATCAGAGGAAAGATGTCCAAGTCACTATTTGTTGGACAAGTGGAGCATGCTGCAAATCCCTTAGATTTGATCGAATCTACTAAGTGTTAGTGATCAAGAAAATTATCACTACTTTATTACCTTTACTAACTCATTTTCAAAGTATGGTTATGTTTATCTTTTGAGATGCAAGTCTGAAGCCTTTGAAATGTTCAAATACTTTAGAAATGTAGTGTAGTAACAAAGTGAGCGAAGTATTAAGGCTTTTCGATCCGATAAATAAGAAAGTACTTAGGATTAGAGTTTCGTGATGATATAAGAGAGAATGAAATTCTCTCGCAATGGACTCCACCTACTCCACCATAGTTGAATGGGGCAGCTGAGTGTAGAAACCAAACTTCATTAAACGTGGTTCAGTCCATTTTGAGTTTCATTAGGATTTTCATTCATTTTGGGGCTATGCTCTGGAAATGGAGGCATATTTATTGTAGAGTGTCATTCAAGTCGATGCTCCTAACAAAACATTTAAAATATTATGTATCAAGACCTCGTCTAATAGATCCTTAGGTATGGGTTGCTCTACTTATGTGAAGCAGCTAGTAGGAGATAAGTTAGATGAAAAATTCACCTTATGTAAGTTTGTGGGCTACCCAAAAGAATTCATTAGATACTACTTCTATGATCCTTCAAAATAAAAAGGTGTTTATTTCGAGAAAAGCAACCTTTCTTAGGAAGGAGTTTCTATTGGATAAAAATGGCGAGGTCGTAGAACTTAAAGAAATTCAAGAAGCAAAATGTCTCAAAAGAGCCAGTAGTGCCTAAACCGCCAGCAACAAACACTTCAATCACACAGCCTCCAAGTAGATCTGAAAGGATGTCAAGGACACTTAAGAGGTATGGTATTTTATTAGAGAACAACAAGAAGGACCATTGTTTAGATAGTGATCCAAGAAAGATGGAGTGTTGATATATGAAATCAATTTGGGAAGATGACAAGATCCCATGTAATCCAAAACAGACTCATGTACTCCAATAAGGTTTGGACCTTGGTGGACCTATCACAAAGGTATTATAACCATTGGTTGTAAATAGCTCTACAAGTGAAGCTTCGAGTGATAGAGAGATGGTAACCTATAAAGCATAATTGGTAGCAAAGAGACGCTCAAAGTCAAAATGTTGACTGTTGAGGAAATCTTTACCTGATGTGATGCTCAAGTCCTTTTGAATTATGCTGGCTATATATGTCTATTATGACTACAAGCTATGGCAAATAGATGTGAAGACACTTTCTCAATAAAAAATACTGAGAGAGAGATCTACATAAGGTAGCTTGAGGGCTTCATATACACAATATGTGAGCAAAATAATTGCAAGCTTTAGATGTCCATTTATGGACTTAAACAACTTTTTTGAAGCTAGAATATTTGATTCGATGAGGTAATCAAGTCCTATAGTTTCCTCAGAAATGTAGATGAACCAAGTGTGTACAAGAAGGTTAGTGGGAGAATAGTAATGTTTATTATATTGATGACATTCCACTCATAAGGATGATGTAAGAATGTTGTAAGTCAACTAAGACTTGTTATCTAATAAGTTCTCCATGAAAGATTTAAGAGGAGCATCCTAGAGATTGGGGATCTAGATCAATAAAGATCTAAGAGGATGCTTATACTAACCTAAATCCATAAGTAAAAAGGGTTAAGCATGGAGGGATCCAAGAGGAGACTCAAGCCTATAAGTCATATGTTTTCTCTTTTGAAGTCTATATCCCCAAAGACTTCTGAAAAAAGAGAAAAAAATAACTCACATATTATTGCATCCACTATAGAAATCTTAATGTATGCAAGTCTATGTACAAGATGTGATATCACAAATGATCTAAATATCACAAGCAAATACCATTCTATTCTATGCGGACGATATTGAAATCCATAAAGAAGATCTTTAAGTACTATTGAAGTACCAAGGATGTCTTATTGGAATACGGGTATGGAGAACTGAAGCTAAGATACTTCATTTTGCTTTTTAGTAGTTCTAGCCTTTGTTGATCCAACACCTTTCTACATTGATAACAATAGAAAATATTGTGGAAGCAAAAGAGTCAAGATTTCAACAAAGATCCAAGCACAATATGAGGTGACACCACCTGATTCGAGAAATGATTAGGAGAGGTGATGTTATAGTGGAAAGAGTTACTTTAGTAGAAAATATAGCAGATCTACTAATTAGACCCCTAGTGCAAATGGTACTCGAAGGACATATTAGGAAGGTGGGTTGAAGATACTGGGTAATTAACTCTAGTGCAAGTAGAAAATTATTAGAGTAGTGTCTAATGTGCCAATTTTTAGCTTTTTTATACTCTTTCTATCAACAATCTTATTTAATATATTTTAATTAAATGGCACTTCTTTATCTTTAATTACATTTACATAATTAGATAAAGTCCTTAGATCATATATAATTACGGGCATGGTCGCGCAATATGATGACATTATGGAATATGCCTTTATAATATTGGTTTTAAACTTGTTTTGAGCCAAGGTTCATTAATACGGAACATCAATTAGCCCATTAAGACATGTGCACCCGATGCATGCTCGAAGGAGAATGTCTAGTACCATAGGTATCGACATGGGAATGCTAATATATATGTACGGGTATTTGTAAGGGAACAAGTATAATGAATAGGCCCACTCAAAATTTTCAATTGGAAACATTGTTTACTATTAGTTACGATAGTGCATTAATTAGTCATTAATCTTAAGGTACCATGGTAACCTTGTGCATGACATGTTCCATTTTGATGTACTTCTCAATTGCATAACAATCATAAACGGTTTACGTTGGGTGTAACTGTTGGACTCACTATAATCGCAGAGGCATGCATAGCAAAAAATTAAAACTTTATCAAACATAGATTTATCAAATAAATTTATCCCCTTAATTCGAAAGTGATTATGACGATTGCGCTTATTCAAGTGAATATATATAAAATAAATATATTAATTTGAATTGTACATTTCATGCACTCTGGTTGTTATAGGGAATAAAATAATCAATTGCTCATCAAAACTCTCAAATTTCGCAGGGATTCAAGTATCTCCCATCTGTCAGGTCCATAATATGAAAAATAATACAAATTAAAAGGATTCATTAGTATTCTTTTCATCCTTTATTAATCTGAATTCGGAGTAAATTTTGCCTTTTTGATCCAATTGATGGATCAAAAATAAACTTTCAAGAACAATAAAGATTGATTTTTTAAGTTCTTGAAACTTATATATAAAAAGAATATCAAGAAACTAGTTTTCTTTTAAAGAATAAGAAAATCAAGATTTCAAGAAAACACCTTTTCTTTTTTTTCTTGGAGGGAAAAATAGAAGACTTAACAAAATAATATTTTTGCTAATTAGTATGGTAATTTTCGGCCCTCCCTATAAATTGGGGTTGAACATTTGTTCCTACTCCAACTTTTGGACAATTTGTAAATTTTGAACTATTTCAAAGTTTGATTTTAGAAGAATTCTAAATATTCAAATAACTCTCATTTTTTTCTCTTTCCAACGTATGTGAACTTGTTTGAAACTACATTAGTTACTAAAATTATATACATACATTCTTGATATTAATTTGAACTATTCAAATAATATCAAGATGAATATATATGAAATATATACCAAAAATATATTTATATATAAAATAAATCCTAGTGGAAGATTTTTTTCCTATAAAAATCAATCACTTTATTTATTTATTTATAAATATGTTAATTAAATAAATCATATTTATTTACTTTATTCTTTTCATATTTTAGTGGGCTTTAATTTTTGGGTTTGGACTTAAAAATCCACAAATCAATCCACTTGATTTAATCCCAAATTAATCAATCTAATTGATTAATTATAATTTGCTCCAAGTGGGTTTTCTAATCAAATTAGGTCTAATTAAATAATCTAATTACTTAATTAAACAGTTTAATTTAACCATTAAATTAAACCCTTATTTAATTAATTAATTAGTCAATATTAATTAATTAATTTTCAACCATTGGATACATCCCAAAATTAGAAATATTACTTTTCATAAGAATGTGTAACTCTATTAGGTTCACTACTAAACTAGTAGTGGGCTTGTAATATTTACACCTTATGAATAATAATTATTCTAATTAATTAATCTAATGAATTAACCTGTTTGAAATTAACTCCTTCAAGAACCTCATTATCCATGAAAACACCTAATAAGTAATTATGACAAATTAGTTTTAGGTAAAATAGTGAGTAAACCTATTTCAGTTGTGAGTATCATAAACGTACGGTTCTTTGGATAGCTAATCTCTCGATTCCTCGAAGATTGCAATACTATAGGCTGAGGAAGGACACTGTTGTCAATGTTTTGCAAGTAGGGCTTGACTTTCTCTTTCAGCATCTCATTCAACTGAAAATTGAGTCATGAGCCAAAACATTATCACCCTTGAAATAAGTTTTTCAATAAAGTAGGCAAGCCAAGCATAACGTGAAAATATCATAGACAGTAATGTAGAATATTTTTACTGATCATAAAATGATATAGAATCATAAAATTGTAATAATCTGATAGACAACGTGATTGACAGATGATGGATGCCATATAGGTTTGTTGAAGGAGATTCACAAACATAATATGATAACAACAGCTGAGTGGTTTAAATGCTGAAATGCTTCTTTGTTCAGCTTGCTATATTGATCGTGTGTCCCTCGAGTTTTAGTCCCTCAAAATTGTGTTATAATGGATACCCGATTACTAAGGGCCATTACTTGGGACATGATGAGCACCAAATACCAGGATAGCACCAACCATGCCAACTCGTACAAATCCTCCCACAGTAGAGATAAATCTTTCCTATCTACTCTTCTTATAGAACTCGAGAAAGAATCCAAGTCTAAACTAACTATCTCTTATATTTTCAAATTTGCTCTGTCTTACATGGCCATATGCAGGAAACCATATTTGTTGGAATGGCAGGGAATGTAAAAATGACGCCAATTCTTCCATCACTATTTCGCAGAACAGAATATGAGATGGAAGATCAACAAAACAGCAATATTGACATCTTTTGGCATGAAATAATATGTACATGCAGGTCATTGTGTAGACCATATGAGTTATTACTTTGAATATTGTCAAGAAACATCCATGTTAAGAGGCACTAAAGCCCTTGAGAAATTTACTGACCTTCTCTTCACGCCACTTTGTTTCCCACTGTGCGTCCAATATTTTATCAGCAATTTCTCTTTGTGCATTAAGAAGAATTGTCATCTCGTATAGCTTCTTTGGATCTTTAAGGTCTTCCTCGGTCCAAGAACATGCATTTAGTGGAAGGTCCAAGTCGTGCAAAATGCTTAAATTACCATATGTATTGGAAACAAAAGACTTTTCACGGGTGCAAAAAGTTAGAAGTAATGGTGATAGTCAATAATTTCTTTTCTCTTCTGTCGAATAGAAGAAATAAAATGTAGTAGTCCTGTGTGTTCAATGATGTAATAACCCAAGAGTCCACATTTCCTCGTCTCACAAGCATGAATCGTATGTGCAAGTCTTACTAAGTTATTTGATATCCCATATAAAAAAACCTCTCGACTCAGAACTTATTTAAAACCAAAGCTTTAAAGGCATGTTCCATGATCACCATCATATGCGTGACCACATCCTGTAGCTAAATTTGGTCTAAACACTTTATCTAATGTGTAAAAATAAAAAATAACAGTAACATCTTTAGGTATGAAGGTTAATGAGAAGCTAACAAATAATTCATTTTCATAATCCTTGACCCCAAGGACCTTGGTAAACGTAGAATGAATATTAGATGAGGGTTTTCCAATGATTCATTAAAGGGTCAATGAGACTTGAAATTGAATAATAGTTATTAGTCGAAGTAGGTTTCAACTAATAATTCATACCCTAGATTTAATAGAAAAATTAGCTGATGGAAGGACCACATTTGTATGGTACTCATAACAAAAATATGTTCGTTTGTTATTCAACTAAGTCTAGGTAGTCATTTTGTACTGCTAGGTGCATCTCTTAACTTGTGAGGTTTTTGGAATTAAGAAGTTTATTCCAAGATGATTTATTAATTAGATTAATTAATCAAAATATTAATTTTTTTCACAAACTTGCAATAGTTCCATCCCACTACTAGTTTAGTTGTGAACTTAAGGGTCACACACAAATTAGAATAGTCCACTTCTAATCCACAAAGTAATCTAATGATTGGATTTAGTTAATTAATGAATATTATTAACTAGAGTTAGAATTAATTTTAAAGAGCTAAATTAATTCATTCAATTAAATAATTTGACTATTTAATTGGACCTAATTAAGATTAGGGGCTCATGTGGAGTAAATTATTTAAGTTATTGGACTAATTAATTAATGGAATTAAATTAATTTAAGGAGTCAAATTAATTTAATCAATTAAATAATATAATTATTTAATTGTGCCTAAATTATTTAGGTGGTCCAAATGGAAAAAATTAATTAACTGATTGAATTAATTAATTAAGTTGGGCTTGATTAACTAATGAAAAATAATAAATTGAACTTTACTTAAATTATTAAGGTCCAAGCCCAAGCTTATGGTTCATATCCTATACGATCCACTCAAGTCAAAATTGATCTTGTTCAATCTAAGGGAAGCAAGTAAAATGATAAATAGAATCTATTCCATTACATAAATGTATCACCCAACATTTATAGGCTTCATTCCTTGCTTTTCTCCACTTTGCTCCTTCGACAAAAGAATACATCATAACCTAATTCTATTCTCATTACATTTGCTATGACCCAACAAGAAACCTTGGGATTTCTTCCAAGGGAAAATACGTAGGAATGAGATAGAATTTATATTTGGGGAAAATAGAGAAAAGGCAAGACACACATGCCTCATTTTAATTAAAACCCAAGTATTCAAATCAAGAATTTATAATGCACATAGAAGAACCACAAAATGGTCAAAGTTCCATGATCATCCCCTCTAACATACATGCCTAATTTATCTATCATATGTAATAAACTCAAAGCAAGTAAATTTATCCTTTTCAATGTCGATTGTTTAATTTGGGACAATTAACTTTTATTTTTCATATCTTTTTATTAATTTTAAAATTAATAATTAATTTTAAAAAATAAAAATTACCTTTAAAATTTTTTGTGGCCCTTCAGAAAAATTTATGACGGCGCCGCAGCACCAACTACATGTGCCATGGTGCCATGGCTTTTGTAGGCTATGCACCATAATGGCCACAGTGCCTCCTTGTGGCACTACAACGCCAGTTCAAAACTATTATAATAATACACAAAAATTGGGTTGTTTTTTATGTCCAACGTCAACTATTTTTATCCACTTCTTATTTTTAATATTCAAAACATTTACCCCAATCAAAAATCAAATAAAAATATTTTATCGTACATAAAAATATATTTATTCATCATATGAATACAATGAATAAATTCACAAAGATATCTAATTGTGGTAACCTGAGCTCTAATACCACTGTTAGGTTCAAAAAATTATAGAATATAAGCACAACAAAAATTAAAAATTTAAAAACAAGCATAATAATTAAGCATGCAATCCTGGATTCAATGTGATTAATTGGTTCACACCAGAATATTTTGTTTAATTAAAAGCAAAGGTTTCGCAAATATACCTTTACACGCACTGCAACAAATATAGGGTGTAAAGCAGTTCGAATTGCTATCTCACAAACGCCTTATAGGAATCTCCAAGGTATTTTTGAAACTTCAGCCCCTATTAGAAATTGATTTGCCAAGGACTCCAAGTGTCGTCCTTTTACTAGTATCCACACACCGGGCAAGTCCATGGATCAACAATCCTTGCTAGTGAATTGTGATCTTTTAGGAGTGCTAATTAAATTCTAATATCAACTTGTGATAAAAGAATCAAATCAAAGTATCAAAAGTGTGGAACCTTTGATGAAAGGAATAAATTCTTGTGTGAGGAAAAAAACCAAGAGAGAAAGACAGAGAGAATGAGGGGTGACATTTTCTTATTCAAGACCCACAAAATTGTCCTCCTTCTTGTATATTTATATACAAAAAGGTTTAATCCTAAGTCAATTAGGTTTTGACCCTTTTCCATGCTTATCTCTACCTTTTCCCTTCTTATCTCATCCCTTTCCATCAAAAGTAGGAGTCTTTGATTTCTTCCCATATAAGACTCTAAGTCTTAATTGGTTTCTATCTATAACATGGAATCTTTAATTCTCTAACTAAAGACTCTTAATGGGATTCTCCAACTAGCCATTAACTTTGGGCTTGGACCTTAATTGATCTCCATAATTTAATTTAAACTTAATTTAATTAATTGATCCAATCAATTAACTAATTGCATTGGCCACCTAATCAAATTAAGCCCAATTTAATTAATTCTATCATTTAATTGGTTAAATTTAACCTTTAAATTAATTTAAAGCTTATTAATTAATTGATACAATTAATTAATTAATTTACTCTCTAATCTTTATTAGATCCAATTTAATAATCCTATTATTTTATTGGGTGAATTAATTTAACTTCTTAAATTAATTCTAGCTTAAGTTAATTAATCTCCATTAATTAACTTAATCCAAGTCCTAAGATTATGTTCTTAATAGAAGTGGACCATATCGATTTGTGTGTGACCCATTAAATTCACAACTAAGCTAGCAGTGAGTTTGCAACTCTTGCAACATAGTGAATAAATAGTTTTTCGATTAAGTAATCCAATTAATTAATCTATCTTGGAATTAACTCCTTAATTCCAAGAACCTGACAAGTCAAGGGAAGTACCTAACAGTGCATCTTGACTACTTAATCTTAGGTGAATTAGCAAGCAAACTTACTTCTGTTATGAGTACCATGCTAGTATGATCATTCCATCTACTAATCTCCCAATTAAGTCTAGGGGATGGATTATTAGTCATTAATTGACTTAATTACTATGATTGCATTCCTTGTCACATTGACTACGAATATCATAATATGGAAAATTATCTCTCTCAAAACTCTCTCTAAACTAATGACTGACGACCCTCAAATTCTAAACCTTAGCTTCCAAATCACCACCACCATTACTATAGCCGTATGTTGCGACTTTAAGAGGCATAACCACTTTTCATCATTCTATACAAGATTCACGGACATCTAAAAAATAATTTAGTAAACTTTAAGGTGAGGCTTATGGAGTTCAATCTAGTTACTGGGGTAAGAGTTTCATTCAGTTTTCAAAAAAGGAGAATGATACTATGGTGGTACCTTTCAATTTCACTCTTGTTGGTAAGTTTTCATAAGGGTGTCTTAATCTGAAAAGGATTCAATCCAGATTTTCTTGTTTAGATTGAAAGGAGCTTTCAATATTGGTATTATAAATCTAAAACACATATTAATTGAACTCACTATTAAGGAAGATTTCACACGTTTATGAAGTAAGAAAATATAGATTACAGATGGCATTCCTATGCATGTTTTCAAGTGGACGTTGGAGTTTGATTCAAAGGTAGAATCATCTATTGTGCCTTTATGGATTAGATTGCTAGAACTTCCAATACACCAATTTCATAAGAAGGCTTTGTACGAAATAGCTTCATTGCTTGGCAAACCCTTGAAACTAGATGAAGCAACAACGAACAGAAAGAGACCTAGTGTAACACATATGTGCATTGAGTTTGATTTGTTGAAGGCTAGGGAGGAGAAAATTTACATAGGTTGTGAAGATTATGTCTTTTCATAGAATGTGGTCTATGAAAATCTTCCTACCTATTGCATGAAGTGTTTACACCTTGGTCTTATGGTGGATACATGTTTTAATGATGAATATAAAAGAAATATTGCCTTGAATGATCTTAGGAAAAAGAATGACAAGAGGACAATCGAAGTTGTTAAAAATAAGACAACCTTGAAGAATAATGCCCGTGATATTGGAAAGATAGGGGCTGAGCCATCTCGCACTACTTTAGTTTAGATTGAGTAACAAAATCATACATCCTAACACACAACAGACTTTGAACTTGGAGATAGCCATATCTAATGTGGGCACAATGAAGACAGGTAATCTAAACTCATTTAGGGTTTCTAAATTTAATGAGGAAGTGGATGACCATACACGTGCTAGATAAGGATCTTGGTTGAAGGAATTGAAGATCAAAATTCAAATTTAGGTGTTAATTTAGATTCTAGGAGGAATTATGTAGAACACCGTAACCCTAAACCTAGTTCCCAATGTAATGTTGCTTCAATTGGCGACACCTCTAGCACATCAAGAATAGATATTAGAATATATTAGGGAGCCATCCTTTGGGGAACATCTTGTAGAGACTAATTGTACCAATTTGTTAGAATGTGAACAGAATGACATCTTGGCAACTGCAGCTAGAGTTTATAACCCTACTTCTAATATAGAGCTTTTGTATATTATTTATAAATGTGTTAATATGTTATTAGATAGGCTTTGATGCATAAATAAAGGGTTTGTGGTTGGAAATATTTGATAGAAAATACTTGTGCTAGAAACTATCACCTTGATGTATTCTTGTATTTTAGGCTTCAAAAGTGTATGTTATGTTCAATAAAACCCATAATTATCATCATATACATGTTTATATATGGGTTAAGAGTAGTGGAATAAATTTTCATTGGTTAGAAATTGAAATTGGGCATGATATTGAAGAGATGCTCAAAACTGTCACAATCAAATTTCAGATTCTGTCCTGTGAAGTGGACTAGTTTTACAGTATTAAATCCATTAGTTTTGGCAAGTATATGACCTGGTTGTCTCTTTTTATATGTTATAAAAGTGTGGTGAAAATTTGGTCGTGATTGAATATACTTAAAGGTGCCAAAACCATTAATGTCATGAAATGGGTAAAACTATCACGGTAGGAAAAATCTGTTTCAGTATGCTGTGAAAGGAGCCAAACTTAGGAAGCTATATCCGTGAGTTTTAGAAATTATATGAGATGGTTACATTTATATACATGTTATATAAGTGTGGTAAAATTTTGGGAGTGATTGAATATGTTTAGGGATGTTAAAATTATCATGCAACTAAATTGGATAGTAAGTAAATATGAAAATGTGAATCTGTCCCATTTGATAACTTAGCATATTTCAACCTAAACATGTTGCTATTGAGTGTTAGCAATTAGGTACATGATATTAGAGTTATAATACTTCAATTATATGATATTTACACGCATCTAAGATGAGAAATTAAGGTATTGGAGGGACTAGATTGGGTTCTAGTTTGTAAAACCTAGATAGCTTGGTATTTAAGGTCTTAGTATGATATTTTATGCTTTCAACTTGTCAAATTGGGAATGGTGCTTGATGTTGGTAATATTATAGGCTATTTTACATCTAAGATTGGAGGAGAACAATAAACAAATCTAGACTAAGCCACCAACCAATTGAAAGGTAAGTAAAGATTTATTTGCAACTACAGTGCATAGACATAGTAAATGTGTGATTTATATGTAATATCATAGATTATATGTGCAAAGCAGAGGACATACATTACTATCATTCATGTCCATTGAGCATACATACATGGGTATTGGCATCTGCATGCATCATATATGAGCATTATGATAAATCTTGCATGCACGGCATAATTCTGAGAAAAGAAAATATTTTGCTGATCACTACTAGTGCACCAAAGCATGCATGGATTTGCATGCATATGAGTATGCATGGATTTGCATGATTATATGATTATTGGCCATTGGACTATGGTGGTGTACGATGACGCTTGAAGCATCTTTTACTGGCTGGGTGGCGATTGGAGCCCCTGCAAGTGTCTGAGAGAGTGTGTACATGGATGACGACCTATTGGACTATTTTGTTGGCTTGTTATGTTTTTAGTCTGTTGTATTATATTTTTTGACTGGTACTATATTTTGCTTTTAAAACTTTACTGTAAATAAGTATGTAAATATTGGGTCATTGTGGGTGTCGTGCTTTTATATAAATACTGATCCCGCTATATACTTGACATGTGTTAGAAAGTATTTTAAATAGGGTTGTGCATGTAAGAAGTGATTTAACTTTTCTTAAAGTGTTACAAAAAAAAATATTCCATACATTCACATAGGTTCTATCATGTCAAATTATACTATATATCTAGGTGTATAGTAATGGGGGTGTTACAGCTGGTCCCTCCCGCGTTCCTTGTCTACCCGACCATCAATCAAGTACCATACTTCATTTCCAAAAACCTCATTATATCCTTAATAGTATCATGATTCATAAATCATAAATGCATCAAACATTACATTATTTCACAAATAATAACAATCACATTAAAACATGAACAATATTACATGATTCTTGTGATACAACAAATGAAAGCTTCAACTTACCTCAAGTCCACTTTGTGGCAAGTGAAAAGACCAATCTTTTTGGAAAATAGGATGTGTTAAAGGCCTAACATAATCAAATTATGTACCATTTAATATCCTTTTTATAAATCATTTAGTCTATTCTAGTTCATATACACTTTTCAATCTTTTGTAAATAATTCCATATCAATTACATAACCTTAAAAATAATGCATACTCCATATTTTACTACTAATTCAAGACATTAACTATTATGGTAGCTATTAAATACTAATAATTCAAACATAGTTATTAGGGAAGCCCCTAAAACATGCACACAATCCAAATTAACATAATATAAATTCAGTTCTAACTTGAATTGATCGTACCCTTCAATTAAGTAAGCTAATTGCTATTGTTTTCAATCATTCAAAGAAACTTTCAAACACAATATAAGCATTAAAAAATTAATAGAAATAAGTAAATTAAGCATATTTCACGAGACTATCAATTTTGCTAAAAACTAGCTTAACTAGCTTGGTTTTGGCTTCAAGTGTAACTTACTAAAGTTTTCAATCATACAAAAATATACTAAAATATGTAACCATCCAAGATACTACAAATTCATCATAAGAAATATTGAAAAAGAATATACCTTGATTAAGTTGGAATTAAACTTCAAAATCAATGGTTTACAAGTTTAAAAAGGGTGGAACTTGTTCTAGTTTGTGTTCTATAAATTCCTATGGATTGAATTCAATTTTTGTGAGTATGAGAGTGTAGAAATTTGGGAGAAACTTAGGAGAATAAGGGATGGTCGTTTTTTAGGTGCTTCCACAAGAAATATGGATGAAAATGATTTCTTTGACCTTTCAAAGAGAGGTAAGTGGAGGGCTATGATTGATTGCATCATGCTTGGTGTCTTCTCATGCCAAAAACCACATTTATGGGCTAGGGAGATGACAAAAATTGATGATTTGGTGTTATAATCAAGTGCAATGCGGTTTAGAATGATTTCATGTAACCTAGTCAACTAACCAATCAAATTGCACCATTTTGCAAACTTTTAGTTCTTAGCCAAATATAACATATTTCAAGTAAATATTTAGGTAATTAATCACTTTAGCATATAATTAGTATGGAGAAATATAGATAATTTATTTCATGGTCATTCAACATATCAATCTTCCTTAACCGAGATACTAAGCTTTTTACTACAAAAAGGCACTTAAGGAATATGTTAAATCAAGAAACGAAAGTTTGATCTCATATTTCATGTACTGATGCATGTTAAAGCATAAGTAGAGCATATAGTAACAATCATTCATGTTCGTGCAATAATGCTATTTGTATGCCATATTTCTATAATGCGTATTGGTTAGATGCATATTGATGAAAAATGCTTATTATTGACTATGTAGGAGAGAATTGAGAATTAGGCATTACAAAAGCCATTTACCACACACACTTTACACACTTTTTAAACTGACAATTATCTCAAAATTTAAACATACTTTTCCATACTTTTCTCATGCACTACGTTGAAATTCACAAATCTATCCAAGAAATATGGGAATTGAAGCCAAGAGGAGGAGGATTATATATTGGGCATGAGAAATCAAGTGAAGAATTGAAGAATCCTTGATGAGGGTGTAACTTTCTTCTTTGATTTCCTTTCAATTTTGTTTAACTTCAGAAATAGATAGCCCATGATGTTGAAAGACAAGTGGCACTTTCTTTAGTTTAATGTGAGCTAAATTACTTTTATTAAAGGCTTGAAAAGTTATTTTATTGATTTATGAGTTAATATCTTATTCATGGTTTAGATGTTGTTGAAATTATGTTGAGCATATATTATATGTTTAATGCTTTTTTAAGTCTGGCAGGTATGAAAATGATCTTTGTTGTTGTGATTAAGACCAAAAGGTAGTGTTGCAATAAGTGCTTATGTATTGCATTCCATGAACTAATCATTATATAAATATAGGATTTAATTTAAGTAATAGTCATAGATATAAAGTCGAAAGCTAGTGGAGTTCATTGAGCCTAATGCATCATTAATTGGTTGAACCATTATAGTCATATCGCCGGTTATTTTTTAATGGTAAAGTTGATATGTCTTGAGAGAGAGTATAAAGTACAAGTGAAAGTCCTGTTGTCGCATAATTAAATAGTCATCCTTGTTAGGTTCGTGCGATCCCGGTAAAATAAATCCTAGAACCCTTTTTCAATTACTCAATTGTGCATTTTTTCTGATACTTATACCAAGAAAGTTTCAAAAACCATTACCTTGATTTGCACTCCGACTGATGAAGATGCAAGAAATGATCCAAATTGTTTTCTTTCCCTAAACTCTTTGCAAATCTTGAATCTATCCACAAATTGCTTTGTGAATCTTGATTTCAAACTCCTCCTATTGGAGACGATTTGCTTAGAGTCCCAAGTGTTACCCCTCTAAGCGTACCACACATTGGAAATTTCTACACCAATTGAATCCATGCTAGTGGATTAAAAAGGCTTATTCTACTCTAAAATATGTGGAGTTCAATTATTAATTCAACTAGTTAATAGAAGAATTAAGCCATGATCAAAATGTGGAATCTTTTGATAGAACAAAAGAATCAAGAAAGAGGGAGAAGGAAGGCGGTTTTCTTTTCTTGTGATGGAAAGGTTTTGCAGAATTGATTTTTTTATCATACATAATTGACAACAAAAAATTTGTTCTTTTTACGAACCTGATGTCGATAAATTTGTGAGTCTAGAAATTTATTTCGGCCAATTGAACCTTCTCGAACTGTTTCTTATTAAGAACCAATAAGATTTTTGCCAAAAGAATAGAGGCCAGGAAGAACAAAAGACCTTGGACACATAATGGATCTTGAAGTACTATTTTTTCATCTCCCTAACAAAATATACCCATATTAGGATTACTAGTTAATGGTTGATCAAATGTGATAAAATTTCTAATGCTAGGTGAAAGTTTTTCTTCTGAAGGTGGGAAAAAGGATATAACGAAATAAAATGGATTATTAATCCAAATTTTAGTTTAAAACTCAAGTAATGAACCTCTTTTCTGGCTTCCATGAAGCTCTTAATTTTTGCCACAAGGGGGAGTCCTCTTATAGGACTCCTCCAATCCTAGTCCTACTAGGTTTCCTCATGCTCCTTTCCTTATTTGATTCTTTCTTTTCATCGAACTCTGAAACAAGTTTAATTCTTGTAATTAAACTTTCTAATGGGCCTCCTACGAGCCCATTAGCTTAGGCTTGAAGTTCAATTAAATTAATTAAGTCCAATTAATTGATCCCCATCAATTAAAAGTAAGCCCAACTTAATTAATTGATTGGTTCCACTTGGGCTTTCTAATTATATTAGAACTTATTAAATTATCCCATTATTTAATATGGGTAATTTAATTAATCGAACATATCAATTTAATTAACTTGATCATATATGGGGCTCCTTATCATATTAGGTATAATTAAATAATTAAATTATTTAATTAGATAAATTGATTTAACTAATTAAATCAATTTTAAGCCCCAAATTAATTAATCTCCATTAATTAATTTGATTAAACTATTGGATATGTTCCAGTTAGAAGTGTACTCTTTCCAACTTAATGTGTGACCCCTTAGGTTCACTCTAAGCTGGTCGTAGAGTCATAACTTTTATGACTTAGTTAAATAATTAATTATTTTAATTAATTAATCCTATTGGAATTAACCCATTAATTCCTAGAACCCACAAGTTATAGGGAACCTACAAGTTATGGGAAGCATCTAGTAATGCATCATAACTCCTAGTCTTAGGCAAAGGTACGAACCTATTCCAATTAGGAATGATATGCAAGTACAGTCCTTCAATCATCTAATCTCCTAATTGAGCCTAGGGATTGGATTATTAGTCAAAATCCCATTAGCTCAATAACTATATCTTCCATTCCTAGTAACTTGACTCGATGATGAATAATTAGAGAACCCCATGTCTAATTTCCATCCAACCTTGGCACAGGATTTTAGAGTCATGTACAGTGGAACACATAGGAGATTCACCTATTCATCTAGATACGTGATGGATCCTTTATTGGTCACTCATTAATCTCCATACATTAAGGTTCTACACCCAATGTAAAACCTTTGTGATTTTCATGCAATCAAGAAATACATCAAAGTGCAACATGTTATGCATAAGGTTAGCATGGTGCTTCAAGTCCAAGAACTAATTCTTGTACTATTGCAATGAGGAAATTGCCTTTTAATAATAGAATATTTCCAATTGGGCATTTCCAAGTGGGGTAATTCAGTATATTTATTCTCCAACAAGCACCCGCATACATGCACTAGTGTCTCCACACCATGGAACAAGGCATCCTCCTTTCGAGCTTGTATTGTATACTCAAGTCTCAATGGGATCAATGATATCCTATCTCATTAATCCTTGACTTGGAATATTTTAGGACCACATCCTTAGAGGCATATTCTTCGATCACTGTTATATGCGCAACCAAGCCCTATAGCTATGAGTGATCTAAGGACTTCACCTAATTTTTATGATGAATTTAAGATGAAGATTGCCATTTAAATGATATTAACATGAATAAGAATGATTTACAAGAGTATAAGAATAGTCATATCAATTGACTCATAACAATCCTAACCATAATTTGTGAAACTTATAATGAAATAAAATGGAAATCCATGGCCTGACCCCTCTTCCCCTTGATTTCTATCTCGTGCTTTTCTTGGATTTTATAGTTGCTTTGTTAATTTGTTTAGTTTAGCTTTCAAGTTATTCACCAAAATTTCAATAGGTTAAATATAGCTTGGTTATCTATATTTGGTACTTGCATACACACTCTCTACGGATACTATAACTTGTATTCTCACACACTCTATTACAAGTGACTAGTGCAGTTGCTAGTCCTTGTTGCATACACCGCATACGCACACCAAATGAACATGAGTTGTTCCCTATCGTATATATGTGATTAAGTGGTTATCCTTCACGACTACTTTTATGGATGTTGATGAGTTAACTTGGACTTTTCTATTTATTTTATGTTCTTTAAGTAGATAGCTACTATGAAGGAAAAGATGAGCCTAATGATTATGAACAAAGTTTAAGAGCTAGTTGATCTTCCATATAAGTGCAAAACCATTAGAAATATGTGGTTTCTAGAGGTCACATATAAAGTAGATGGGTTGATTGACAAGTGCATAGCTAATATACGCACAATAGAAGGGCATAAATTTTTTGAGATATCTTCCCTAAGTTATGAGATTCCCTCTGTTCCCCAACATGCGATATATTGTTGCCACTTTCTTCTAGGTTAAACCTAGATGATTGAAGTTGACATATATAAATAAAGAGTGGAAGAGGAGATCAACATGATCACTAATGAATTTAAGAAGTGAGGCTGAACACAAAGATTATTGCTCAAAAAGCTCTATTGGTAACTTGAAATATCATCCAAGTAGTGGTGCTATTAATTTAATCAAGCTACCACTCAAATAGTTTATGATGGTCAAGCAACATCACTACATATATGTCAAGATAGTGAGAGAATTTAGTTCTCATTGTATATGGGTAATAATATAATGGCTAGAAGGGACATAAAGATTTCACTACTTTGTTGTGGTTGTTCTTTACATTTAAAATGGACATAGGAGAAGTGAGTATTAACTTCATATTAAGAAACTAATATGTTGTATGTATCATACTAATATTGACACTCCATAATCAAAAAATTTATTCTTAGTTTAAAAAAATACCTTAAAAAATGGAAAAAGAAAAGAAATGCTAGCTAGTTATGCAAGCGCTAGAGAAAGTTTGATGCACACTATGTGTGTACTCCATGTTTGGCAATTACACTATTAGTGAATGGATACCAAAATGATCCTGGAAGAAAATATTGCAATGAAGTCAAGTGGATACTTAGATATCTTAATAGAATAGTTTGTGATTAATTGAAAGCTATCTAGTTAAGTGAAAGAATGCACATTGTGGCACACATTTATGAGGCTGTTGTTATTATTATAATAATAAAGCCACATTGAATAATGCTTTGGGTGCTTAGCATTATTGGAGGACCAAGCATGCTTATATATTACTTTACCTATGAGTGTTCTCACAATTAAATTATTCTAGGGAATATTTCTATAAGTGTTGTGATCGCTTATCCCTTTTGCTGAGCCTTTTTATAGAGTTGTGTTCCAAAGGCATGGGAGTACTATAAGATTATGTAGAATCTGATTTGTGTTGCTTTTGAGAGCATTTAATTATTAATAAGATGTATTTACATTCTCAATGTGTGGTTGGTACTGGATTTGTGAGTTTTCTCCAAGCTTTGATTGACCATCTTATAAGAGAAATCGTCTTTGGGCTTTAATAGCGAAAAGAATAAGACTTAAAGATTATGTTGTAAAAGTGAGGTTTGTGAATGGTCACCTTCATGCTTGGAGTAGCAAGGAAGGTTAATATGCATAACTAAGAGTCGCCTTAACTTGGAGTTTGAGATGAGCTCAAATTTGATCGATTATGAAGTATGTCAAAACTTTATAACAAGCCTATTTATAGCTGAACATGCGGACTACTGGAAGGTATTTGGTTTCTAGTAGTGCATAGGTTAGATACTTAGATAGCGACTATACTTAAGTTTGTATGATGTTTAGAGTGTGACATGCCCTAATTGAGAGGGAGCTTCATTAGCATGTATTCATACTACAACTGCTTCAAGGCAACCATCTATAGGAAGTGACTGAATAGGTCGCTACTTCATTACTATGTGATCCCATATTCCCTTTGGGATTCTGGACCATATCATGAAGCGTAAGTTGATAGTGCTACTTTACCATGTATCTAATAGCCACGATAAATTTAGTTTGTTAGAGCATGTTTAGAAAGCAATCAGAACCAAGTTGATTGACATGAGAGGCCAAGAAAGAACTAAGCCATTAATGCACTTATGTTCTATAGTTCATGCCTCTATCAAATTATGTTTGACAAGTCATGAACATATATACTTATTTGAGCAAGCGGAACATGCTCTACTTATTTTTGTTAAAGGGTGTAGAGAAGCTTGATTGGGTGCGACCACTTGGTTTGGTATATAATGAGTTATTGAGTTATAAGGTTATGTTAGTTTAGTGATGACTTAATATGACCCCCCTCACCTATCCTTTTTCACTGGATAAGGGGAAAAATGTGAGATTGAGACATTCTACAAGTATGAGATCTTATAGAGATCGAGACAAATATGTATGAGTTGGAGATCATAGAAATTGGTGGTGGATTTAGGACCCTTAACCCAATTACCATCCATATATAAGATGGACTTTAATTCCATAATTTGAGTAGGATTAAGTTTTCTAATTGTAATGGGATTCTTCCTTATGTAGGAAGAGATATATATCTATATATATCAAATCCCTGATCTAATTGAATGAGGAAAATTAATGTATTCTCCTAAATACTCTCTGTAATTTTTTATCTATACATAAAAATTTCTCTACGTTCTTCCTTGGAGCATCACCATAGAACTCTTTGAGCTCTATGGTGAATGCATGCATAACTCTAGTAGCTAACCACCATCGTAAGTAAAGATGTACTCATTGTTTGATCAGGCTGGCATATAAATGAGCTTGATCTGAGGATATGTGGATTAATAATTCTGTTGTGTATTGGTATAATAGGTCTACTTGATTATGTGATTATGTATTTATATAGATATAAATTTGTTATTACATATAATTTTTACACATTGGTTGCAAATAGATCTACAAATGAAAGCTTGGAGTAGATGGAGAGCTAGCGACATATACGGCATAATTAGTTGCAAAGGGTTGAACTTAAAGGCAATGAATTAATGATGAAAAACCTTCTCAAAAGTGGAGATGTTAAAATCCATTCTGATCTTACTGGCTATATCTGCGTATTATAACTACAATATATGGCAAATAGATTTTAAGACCACCTCATCAAAGGAATATTGAGTAAGGGATCTACATAAAGCATCTTAAGGGCTTCATATCTAAAGGAAATGAGCAAATAGTTTGCAAGCTTCAGATGTCTATTTATAAACTCAAACAAGCTTCCCAAAGCTGGAAGATCTAGTTCAACTAGGCAATCAATCATTTGATTTCTTTAAGAATCCAGTTAACCTTATGTGTACAAAAAGGTCAACGGGAGCACATTGACATTTATTATCCTTTATGTTGACAATATTCTACTCATTAAGAATGATGTAGGGGTGCTGCTGTTGATAAAGACTTGATTTTATACTCAATTATTCATGAAGGATTTATAAGATGCATCCTATATTTTTGGGATGAAGATCTACATAGATAGATCTAAGAGGATGATTAAACAATCTCAACATGTGTGCATAAGATACTAAAGAGGTTTAGCATAGAGAAATCCAAGAGGGGATTCTTACCAATGAGTCAATGTATTTCTTTCTCAACATCTATTTCCCCTAATACTCTAAAGGAATGAGAAATATTGACTCACGCATCTTATGCACCCGCTAAAGAAAGCATAATATATACTATGCTATGTACTAGGCCTAATGTCACATATGTTTTAAGTTCCACGAGTAGATATAAATCCATCTAGGCAAATAGCACTTGAAAGCTGTAAAGATGATCATTAAGTACTTACGAAGGACTAAGGATGACTTCTTTGTGTATAACTGTGAAGAGTTGAAGCTAGAAGGCTTCACTTACTCTTGATTTCAATCTAATATTGATAATTCAAAGTTAATGTTCTAATTACTCACTATAAATGGTAGCACAGTTAACTGGAAGAGTCCCAAGCAAGAGACAATCACGAATTCCACTATGGAAGCTAAATACATCATAATATGCGATGCTGCAAAAGAAGTTGTTTAGATGTAGAACTTTATCCAAGAGTTGAGTATTTGTTTAATCGTTGTTGATCTAGTCTTGGTGTGTAATTATAATAACAGGGTGATTGTGAAAGAAAAGGAGCCAGAATCTCCTCAAGATCCAAGCACATAGTGAGGCGATACCATCTAATTCAAAAAATCATTAGTAGAGGTGATGTCTAAGTGGAGAGACTTACCTCAATAGTAAATATAGAAGATGTTAGAGCAGTGCCTGATAAGCTAACTAGATAGATCATATTTACATATTATAAATTTTATTAATATAAATAAAATTCATTATCTTTAATTATTTTTATCAATTAGATAAAGTCTTTAGACCATACATAGTTGGGGGTTATAGTCACGCATATGATGGCGATCATGGAATATGCCTTTATTGCTTTGCTCTTAAATTTGTTCCAAGTCAATGGTTTATCAATATGGGACATTGATAAGCCCTACAAGACTTGTGCACATGATACATGCTCAAAAGTATGATATCTCACTCTATAGGCATCATCGGTGTAAGGACACTAGTACATGTATGTGGTTGCATTTAAATAAGAAGTACGTTGAACAAACCCACGGAGAAATTCCCAACTGGAAATGTTATTTGTCGAATGAGAATTTCTTAGTTATGATAGTTTAATAATTAATCCTTAGACTTGAGGCATCATTGTAACTTTATGCACAACATGTCAGACTTTAATATATTTCCCAATTGTCTAACAATCACAAGAGAATATTTTAGGTCCAACATATTTGTTTATGGAGGTTAGTGAGTGGCTAACAAAGGATTCAATATCTATCTAACTGAATAGGTGAATCTTTCATATTCTTTAACTAAGAATTCTGGCTAAGGCGGGATGAATATTAGAATAGAGTTTTCTAATAATTCATCAAGTAGTCAATGAGTCTAGTAATGAAATCATAGTTACTAAATTAAATAGGGTTTTGAATAATAACCAAACCTTAGTCTTAATCAGGAGATTAAGATTAACTAAGACTCGAAAAGACCGTACTTGCTTGGTACTCATAATAGAAAATGAAAATACTTTTCTTCACCTAGGACTAGTGTTAAGATCAACTTGTATAAGTTTTGCTGATAACTAGGTTAGTCTAGGTCAAACCCTTAAAACTCCTAAAAGATTTCTATTTATATAGGAACTTTACTTAGACAGTGCACGACGAAAAAAAATTAGCCTATGAATAGAAAATAAGAAGAATAAGAGCTAAACATCAGAATGGTGATAAAGCATTCAAGACTGAGACAGAATGTCCCAAAATCAGAGTACAAAGCTTAGCAGGGCTAAGGCATCCAACAAACATGAGGACTGAAAGGTCTAGTGAAAATTTGAAATCACTAATAAGATCGACAAAGTCAACTACATCTAAAGAACTAAATGAAAATAAGATTCTAAGAAGTAGCCAGCCCAAGCCCAGAGTAGTAAACTTAGCAGGGCTGATGAACCATAATAGACTCTAAATATGTGTACCTTAAAATGATTAAGTTTTAATATGTAAACCTCATACTGATAAGTAGAAATGAGGTAAACAAGATGTAAAGGACAATAGATTACAACTAGTGCTAAATTGTGACTACATAAATAGTGTCATAATACAACAACACCAGTAATACAAGAAAAAAGGTGCAACAAAAAAAAAATGATAAGAAAAGAGAAGCTAGAGAAAAAAGAAAGGGCTCTTGACAAAAAAAAACGCTCTATTCTCTTTCTTTAGAGTGAAATACATGAAGAGACAATAAAAATATTTCTGAGAGAAGGCACTCAATAGATCTTATGTGTGGATCTTCTTGTTGAGTGATACACTTATCACACATCTTTAGAAAAAGAGTCATTGGGGTGAACTTCGACTAGTGTGGGAGAAGTTTAAAACTTTAACCTGTGTAGGATAAGTATAAAACTTTGACCTATGTAGGTAGAGTTAGTGCTCAGACCTGTAAGGCAAGAGCATGGGAATCTGACCTTTGTGGGAAGATTCAACTATAAGACTTATATGGGAAGACTAGGTCGGACTTGTGTGGGAAAATCGGGTTGCAGTATTAGTGGAGTTTGGGAAATAAGAGGCTGAGGTCAAACTAGGAGATTTAGTTTTATAAACTAAGTGTTATAATAAAACTAACTTGCTTAGAAGTTTTGATTTGTTCTTGTGGATTCCTTCCATATGTTAAGAGTAGAGTGGACATGGAAGGACTACCCTACCTTTGAACCGCTGTAAATTATTGTGTTGCTTATTTTTGTGCACTTCACATTTCAATAATTTATCTTGTTCATTAATTTGCCTATCTACAGTAGTTCTTGTCTTACTTTATTTACACATCATAACATCAAGCACAAAGCAACACTGCGCATTTAAAATAGTTCTATGTTACTCTAAAGTTCATCAAATTATTTCTGTTAGGTCCACACTTACTAAAACTTTTCAGTGAGCTACAAAGTTACTTTCTCATTGAAATAAATCTAGGCATCAATGTTTTCAAAAACAATGAGTATTAAGTTCTTGCTAATGGCATAAGAAAGATGTTTTAAGGTTCTTGTAAATATTTTAAAAGGTAAATTCACCCCTTAGACCCTTTCATACCACTTAAGACCAACAAATGGTATTAACATGTTCAACTTTTGAAAAGCTTTGTTGTGTTTTCCAAATCTCATGATTTGAGTCAGATCCTTTTCTTTGAACTACTACTCATTTTTCAATGTTGAAAAATATTAATAACATATCATGAATTCCTATGTTGGCACTGACAAATATGATGATTGAAAGAAAAAGGGTCATCATCGATAACGAGGAACAATCTCAAAACCAAGTTAGTGAAAATATACTCAAAAATTTTACAATCACTTACTTGTTCTATAACGATAGGAAACCTGGATATTTAACTCGATAATATCCATATCAAGTTGAACAAAGTACACTGAACATGAGAGAAATCTAGATGAGAGATAAAGCTTAAAAAAAAAGAAATTTTTGTTATTGATGCAGAAACAATCAGCAACAGTAGAGTATGAATCTTCAAGCAACCACAACATTAACACTGAAGAGGAAGACATAATTAGCTTAGTGGAAAATGATGTAGTTGAATCTACAATAAATCAAGATAATGTTAGATTACAACCTCTAGTTTTCCACTATGGTACACTAACAGTCGTTCTTCAAGGCACATGATTGAAGATAGAAAACTATTGACAAAGTTTAATGCAATCAAAGTTCCCTATGTCATTTTTGGAGATGACTCCAAAGGAAAGATCAAGGGAAAGATAAAGTATGCATAGTAACATGTCAGTAACTTATGTTTCTTATTTAAAGGTCTAAAATATAATTTGTTTAACATTAGTCAACTTTTTGACATTAAAATCTCTAATAGTTTCTATACTGTGAAAGATGTTACAGATGGTGATATTAAACTCACTATAATAAGAAAATATAATATCCATATTATTGTTTGGTTATTATTTTGTACTACTAACCCCACTTGTTTTATGGCGAGTAATTCTTCATAACAAGGTTGGCTATGGCCCAATGCTTAAACCACATTAAGTTCAAGATAATTGCTAAGCTTTCCAAGCATAATTTAGTTGAAGGACTTCTAAATTGAACATATCAGAAGGATAGAGACTGTCATGCTATCCAATTTGCTAAACAAACCAATTCAACACTCAAGAGCAAGAGGCATTTATCAATTGCCAAAATGTTGGATCTATTCCACTTGGACTTATTTAGGTCAGTGCAAACAATCATTTTGAGTGGAAACAACTACACCCTTACAGTCCTAGAAAATCACACTTGATATACTTAGATTGTATTTCTATTGGCAACGATCAAACATACAACAAGCTAACAGACCATATGAAGAGAATTTAGAATGAGAAAGGCTAAACCATTTTATTCATTAGATTAGACAGAGGCACTAAATCTTTTTTAAGTTAAAAACACCCATTATGGTTGGGGATTAAGGTAATAATCCCCTACCTATAGACATTACTTGAAATCGGCAGTACATGGTAATTTATAAAAGATAACAAAAGTAAAACAAGGAGTGCTACTCCTTTACAAACTCTAACTGAGTGAGTTTTATGTGGTGTTAGCTTTATACAAATATCTAAAAAAATGTGCAAGTGTAACTCATGTATATCTCAATGAAGAGATCTAACTGATCAAACTCTGACTAATCTATAGATTATTTCTGAAAGTTGTTGTATGGAGAAAGTTCTTAAGGTAAGTGTGTTGCAAGCTTCAATAGCCAAAAAATCTACTATCTTGTTTTCTTCTCTATGAATGTGGCTAAGCAATGTATCCAATGTCTTAAATATTCTTGATTCTCACTAGCATCTCTTGAAGTCTCTAGTGATTGTATACTAAAGAGGTGATGAGGTAGATAACTACTTGTGCATCAAGTGCAATCCTTAAATTTTGTGATGACCAAATCCTTTACAATTTCCTAGCCCCTGTCAAGTGCATATACTTCATCATATATGCTGGTAAATAAGCCAATATAATCATGGAGTGATAAGACAGTATTGCTAAGATGATCCCTATTGATACCTCCTACTCATATCTGCCCTGATGCTCCTTTGGTTTCTCAATCTGCGTTGAGTTCAAACTAACCTATTTGTGGTTTTTTTAGAGGACCACTATTATCTTTATTTATCTCTCTAGTGAGAAGTGGAATTTAAAGTATGATGCCACTTCTAAGTTTCCTCTCTAAAGCTTCCTACAAAGTTTCTTGTATCTGGTTTGTGGCCTTTACCCAAGTAAGTGACAGGACGATGTTAAAGGTTAAATCCAATGATGTGATGTATTCTCGATGTTATTGTCTTCGAGCATTTGTAGCTAACAATGAAAGAACTCTTGTATATGTTAATGAACTATACCAAGACTTTGGAATAATGCTCTAAAAATTACATTAATGCTTTATCCCCTCTCCCTACAGTTGATGAAAATCATAACATCATGAGCATATGATACACGGGTGATTCTATGCCCTCCTATGCTATTAAAATACATCTCTTATCTTAGTCCTCTCTTAAATTTCTAAAATCTGGATGGGTTGTTCGTAAAAATATTTTGCAAACCGCAAGTATACGGGTTGACTATCATATCCAGAAGGATTGTAACAAAAAATTGCAACAAATACTGTAATTCAAATAGTCCCAATTTTATCTAGAAAATCAGGTGATGATTGATAAATAAAGTAGAATAACATAAAAATTACAAAAGACAAGATTGGAGTTTTTAGAAGTAATACTACAAACACCTTATGAGCAAAAAATTCTAGAGGAATGATTCACTTAATTATCATCTATGTTTTTCCTTTTAAAACATACCAATTCAAGTCATCAACACATTTAAGTTAAGAATTCCTAAGCTCATCAATTCTATCTCTCAAGTACGAAATTGACTATGAGTTGCAACATGAATTTCAATATTTTTATAAAAACTCAAGAATAAAACTCTACAAAAGTTCTACAAATTATTCTTTAAAACTTCAAAGGTTTCATAAACTTCACAACTCCATGATTCCTAGGTTGTGTTATCCTTATGATCATGTATAATCTTTCCTCTCTCGAGTATCAAATCTCATACATTAACAATTTTAATTAATGGCCAAATAATCAAGATACAATACTAAGCAAGATAAAAAAAAATAAGATGAGTAACTTGAACTAATATTGTTTGGAATTCAAAATATAGAATCAAATTAGGTTACATCATCCTCTGGAAAGAAAAGTTTAGTTCATCATGTAAGAATATAACTTCAAGAAATACATAAGAAAGAACATGGACATTGTTCACTGATTTATCAAGTAAGAGGAATGGTTGAAGCTGTCCTTGTGTCCAAGAATGGTTTCTTTCTCTTCAAGAATGGCTCTCTGTATCCAGCAGCACCTCTTTCTATCCAAAATATCTTCTAACGTATAAAAATGCCTTTGGAGGCTCTTTGGGGTCCTTAAAATCAGATGGGAGATACCCTAAAGAGGGTAAAGAACCTATTTTGCTCCTTTCATCTACATGGCAGTGCGTAGGTACTGACTGGACAGCTAGGCACAGCTAGATATTGAATATTCTGTCCAAAATTAGTTTCTGCAACATCTGTATCATCTTTCGACTGATTTTTTTACCACTTTTTAAGCCAAAATAGTTTTGAGTGTCTTAATGAATCATCTTAATCGGACATATGTGGAGAGAGTTATGCCTAAAAAACTAAGATGTATCATACTAGAAATTTTATGTCCAGTATTGACTATTGAAGTCGATGTTTCTTATTGAAATCATAGGAACTGAATTTTGTGGTAAACATAAAAGTTGTAGATCTATATCTTAGATTTATAATGGATCAAGAATAAAGAGAATATGATATTAGAGCAAAGACTTATGATTGAAATACAAACACTGCCATCGGTAGTAGCATAATACGGGTTCTTTCAAAATTTCAATCAAGTTTTTATTTCTTTCCATTTTCTTCTCATTTTTCCATTACATTTAAGATTTCAAACTAAATGCATAAAAAGCAACATAAACACTTGAAAATAAGTTAAATATTAATCAAAAGTCATATGAATTATTGGTATAAAACCAACTTATCATATACCCCCAAACTTGAAGATTTGCCTATTCCCAAGAATCAAACATGAATTCTTAATAACAACCCTCTATGAATTAGGTAATTAAAGTCAAGAAAGATTTTTCTAACATATTATCTCAAAAGTTTAGAAAAATATACCAAGTTTATATGTTAAAATGCATATTTGTTTCACTTAACTTCATGGTCTTATGTGTGTGAGTGTGAAAGTAGTAGTTTATCAATTTCATTTATCATCCGGATCGGTTTAGAAAGCCAACTATTCATATTTGATCAACTTTTGAAGTGCTTACCAAACCAAAAATACCTATTTTACACAATCATACTAGAACCTTTATGAATGAGCACCAACTTCTTCAACAATCGCTTCATTTTTCTTTAATGACTATCCCATTTGTCTTCTTGTTGATCTTGGATTACCCCCAAAGTTATTTCATTTGTTGTATGCAATGGGGGTCTATTTATTTTAGAAAGTTCAAATCATATACCTCAATTCATAATCTCTTTATTTTCATTCTTTTTCAATCTTTTCTTCTCTTTATTTTTTTTTTAATATATCAATTCATTCAAGAATGATTATTCAAATGGGAAGAAAAAAGGTAGAATATTATAATTTTTTTTCATAAAGCTTGATAATGTGTGTAGGGTGTCCAAAGAATTGTTTCAATAGGCTCAAGAGGGGACATTAGAGAATAATTTAAGTATACGTTAGCTTCAAAGGCTCAAACAATCTAAAAATGACCTAAATTATCTTCTTAATGCTATGCCACCTAGGATTTCTCCTCGACTAGTGATCAAACAAGTTTCAGAGGTTGGTGGGATCATTTAGGAAATAATTAGACCTTATAAACTGTCTCTAAATAATTAAATGTAACTCAACAAACTACTTAGTGCATCAAGATTCACAAGACCTCATAGAGTAAATAAAACTAATTTTTTATCTTTAGCCACATAAACAAACATACATATTCTAATATTCACTTTTTTTTAATAAAAAAGGCACATAGTTCATCACTAAACTTGGCAATAAATAAACTAAACAAGTTAATGAACCAAACTTAACAAGCTACAAACAAGCATTAAACATCTCAATGTAACACCCACTACTTAACAACTATATATAAAGTATAATTTGACAAGATTGAACCTGTGTGTACATGAGGTATTTTTGTTTTTGTGTAACATTTTAAGAAAAGGTAAATCACTAGAGGTAGAAACCGTATACTTGTTGGTTTTTGTTTTTAATACTTTATATATGTATAATAACTTGATTAAAACCTATATATTTCACCATTTATGTGTTTATATATGAGTTTAGGCGATGTATGTAAATTTGGAGAGGTTATAAATTGAAATATGATTTGATATTTAAAGAGACACTTAAAATGTCATGATAGAATTTACAGTTTCTGTGCTATGATAATAGGGTTATTTTTGGAAATTATAAAATATGGTTACATTTCTCTACATGTTATCTAAGTGTAGTAAAAAATTGAGAGTGATTGGATATGCTTAAAGATGTCAAAGTTAGCATGTAATTAAATTAGACAGTAGGAAAATGTGAAAATGTGAATTTGTCCCATTTGATAACTTAGCATGTTTCAACCAAAACATGTTGCTATTGAATTCTAAAAATTAGGTACATACTATTAGAGTGATGATACTTCAATTACATGGTATTTACATGTATCAAATATGAGAAATTAAGGCATTTGAGGGACTATATTGGGTTCTAGTATGTGAAAGCTTGATTGTTATCTAGATAGCTTGGTGTTTAAGATTTTACTATGAGATTTTGTGCTTTCAACTTGCCAAATTGGGAATGGTGCTTGATGTTGGGTAATATGATAGGCTATTCTACATCTAAGGTTAGAGAGGAATACTAAACAAATCTAGACTAAGCCACCAATCAAGTGAAAGGTAAGTAATGATTCATTTGCAACTACAATGCATAAACATAGTAAATATGTGATAGATCATATGTGCATAGCAGAGGGCACACATTACTGTCATTCATGTCCATTGAGCATAGATTCATGGGCATTGGCACGTGCATGCATCATATATGAGCATTGTGATAAATCTTGCATTGCACGACATGATTCTGCGAAAGAAAAGTATTTTGCTGACCACTACTAGTGCACCGAAGCATGTATGGATTTGTAGGTTCACGTGCATGGATTTGCATGCTTATATCATTATTGGCCATTAGATTATGACGGTGTGTAGAGCTCTTTTCCAGTGCATGGGATAGTAGTATTGGTTATGGCCCAAGAAAGAAATTATTTTGAGAGAAATGTTTGGATGCATGGAATTACATTGTGGGCATAGCATTTTGAGATGCACGAATTGATATTGTGGAGTAATCTTTACTTGCTAAGTATTAGCTCATATAGTTTATGCATTGTAGGTGAGCACGATAATGCCTGAAGCATCTTTTGCTGGCTAGGTGGCTGTTGGAGCTCCTGCAGGTGTCTAAGGGAGTATGTACATGGATGACAACCTGTTGGGCTATTTTGTTGGCTTGTTATATTATGAGTATGTTGTATTATATTTTGAGACTGACACTATATTTTGCTTTTAAAATTTTACTGCAAACAAGTATGTAAATATTGTGGTCGTTGTAAGTGTTGTGCTTTTATATAAATATTGATCCTGCTATATACAAGATATATGCGAGGAAGTATTTTAAATAGGGTTTTGCATGTAAAAAGTGATTTACCTTTTCCTAAAGTGTTACACCAAAAACAAATTATCACACATACACACAGGTTCTATCATATCAAATTATACTTTATATATAGTTGTTGTGCAGTAGGTGTCACACTCAAGTAACAAGCAATTATTCTAAACTCCTCCCAAACTTAATATAAGCATTTGTCCTTAATGATTGAGATAAATGTAAAATAAGAGAACTTTCCTAAAAATGGTTGGTGTTCTTTCGGAATGAAAACCCTACTATTTTTTTTTTAGCCTTTAGCCTGCAAAAAAGAGTAAAATATCAAGAAACAATCATCATGATACAAAACCACACAAGAATAACAAGAAATAAAACAATAGACACAAAAACAAAAAATTAGAGTTTGGGTTGCCTCCCAAGAAGCGCTTTGTTTAAAGTCTTTGGCTAGACTAAAATTCAAAACCTTATGTTGCTTCTCCAAGTAGAAGATTAGACATCTTTCAAATCTTATTTCTGTAATAATGTTTCAACCTTTGTCCATTGACATAAAATAGTATGTCATCCTTGTCTTTGAGCTCAACTGCCCCAAATGGAAATGTTTTGTTGACAATGAAGGGATCGGACCATCTAAATTTTAATTTCATCAAAAAAAGTTTTAACCAAAAATTGAAAAGCAACACAAGTGGTCCGGTTGAAATTCCCTTTTCAAGATCATTTTGTCATGCCATTATTTTATTTTTTCTTTATAGATTTTAGCATTTTCATAGGCATCAAGCCTAAATTCCTCCATTTCATTGAGTTGCAACAATCTTTTTTCTCCAATTGCCTTTGTATCAAAATTTAATTGTTGCACAACCTAATATGCTCTATGTTCTAGCTCAACGGGGAGGTGACAAACTTTTCCATGAACTAATCGATAAGGAGACATACCTATAGGAGTTTTATATGTTGTGCAGTATGCCTACAATGCATCATCAAGCTTATGTGTCCAATTTTTTCAAGTAATGCTTATTATTTTCTCAAGGATTTGTTTCACTTCTCAGTTTGATATTTCAGCTTGTCCATTTGATTGATGATGGTATCCAAGGGCTACCTTGTGTCTTACACCATACTTAGCCAAAAGGTTATTAAACATTTTATTCAAGCCAAGTTATACTTAAATTATTCATTAGTATCCCCTCTTTAGCCTATTGAAATAATTCTTTGGAGACCCTACATAAATTATTGAGCTTTATGAAAAAAAAATTATAATATTCTACCATTTTTCTTCCCATTTGCACAATCATTCTTGAATGAATTGATGTATTCAAAAATAAAAAATAAAAATGAAGAGAAGAAAAGATTAAAAAAGAATAAAAATGAAGAGATTATGAATTGAGGTGTATGATTTGAACTCCCTAAAACAAATAGACACCAATTGCATACAACAAATGAAATAATTTTAGGAGAAATCCAAGATAAAAAAAAAGAAAAATGGGATGTTCAATAAAGAAAAATGAAGGGATTGATGAAAAAGTTGGTGCTTATTCATAAAGGTTTTAGTATGGTTGTGTAAAATGGGTAATTTTTAGCTACAATTTTCCACATATTCCTACCATTACACAAGCCTCAGAATACAAGATTTGGAAGTCCTTTTGATCTTTGATGCTATGATCTACCTACATTAGTGGAGACCTTAAACACCGAGTTATCTACCTACATTAGTGGAGACTGTTTAAAATACTTCCTCACATATGTCATCTATATAGCAAGATCAATATTTATATAAAACCATTATATGTGCATAGCAGAGGGCACACATTACTGTTATTCATGTCCATTGAGCATACATTCATGGGCATTGGCACATGTATGCATCATATATGAGCATTATGATAAATCTTGCATTGCACGGCATGATTCTAAGAAAGGAAAATATTTTGCTGACCACTACTAGTGCACCGAAGCATGCATGGATTTGCATGGTTGTATGCATGGATTTACAAGTTTGCGTGCATAGATTTGCATGCTTATACCATTATTGACCATTGGATTATGGCGGTGTGAAGAGCTCTTTTTCGGTGCATGGGATTGTAGCATTGGTCAGGGGCCTAAGAAAGAAATAATTTTGAGAGAAATATTTTGATGCATGGAATTACATTGTGGGCATACCATTTTGAGATACATGGTTTGATATTATGGATTATTCTTTGACATGCATAATCTTTACTTGCTGAGCATTAGCTCATATAGTTTATGCATTGTAAGTGAGCATGATAATGCTTGAAGTATCTTTTGTTGGCTAAGCGACTATTGGAGCTCCTGCAGGTATCTGAGGGAGTATATACAGGGATGACGACCTATTGGGCTATGTTGTTGGCTTGTTATATTATGAGTCTATTGTATTATATTTTGAGACTGACACTATATTTGCTTTTCAAATATTACTATAAACAAGTATGTAAATATTGTGGTCATTGTAGGTGTTGTACTTTTATATAAATATTGATCCTGCTATATACAGGACATATGTGAGGAAGTATTTTAAATAGGGTTGTGCGTGTAAATAGTTATTTACCTTTTCCTAAAGTGTTACACAAAAGAAGAATTATTTCACGTACACACAGGTCCTATCATATCAAATTATATTTTATATATAGTTGTTGAGTTGTGGGTGTTACACTCAAGCAACAAGCAATTATCCTAAACTCCCCCCCCAACCAAACTTAATATAAGCATTTGTCCTTAATGATTGAGATAAATGTAAAATAAGAGAACTTTCCTAAAAATGGTTGGTGTTCTTTCAGAATTAAAACCCTGCTATTTTTTTTCCAGCCTTTAACCTACAAAAAAGAGTAAAATATCAAGGAAAAATCATCATGATATAAAATAACAAAAGAATAACAAGAAATAAAACAACACACATGAAAACAAGAAAATAGAGCTTGGGTTACCTCCCAAGAAGCGCTTTGTTTAAAATTTTTGGCTAGACTGAAATTGAAAACCTTATATTGCTTCTCCAAGTGGAAGATTAGACATCTTCCAAATTTCATTTTCGTAATAATGTTTCTGTTAAGATTTTATGCACGATAATTGAAGGACTAATACCTTTTAAATTAGAGATTGACCAACCAATAGTAGATTTATGCTCTCTTAAAACATGAAGCAACTCTTCAACCTCTAAAGGAGATAGGGATACTGAAATAATTACTAGATAGGTGTTGTTAGCACATAGACATTCATACTACAAATGCTCGGGAAGTGCTTTCAACTTTGGTGATATTGTTTATTTCTTGATTGTGGTATCTCCTATTGCTTCATTGTATTTATCTTTCTTCAACTCCACCACTCTTGATTCAAGAAAGAGCAAGTAATGCAATAAATCCTCATTATCAATATCATGATGATTACCTTACATTATGGAATGAACAAGGCATTCTTCTAAAGGTTTGGTAGGAATTTGTTTGAAAAAATGATCATACAAACAACTTTCTAACATTTCAATCCTATTACAAGTATGTGGTTCCTCTTGAAACTTCAATGCACAATAAATGTTAAACATCACTTCATCCTCATTAACTTTTAGAGTTAATTCACTGTGTTTCACTTGAATCAAAGCACGCCCAGTAGCAAGGAATGGTCAACCAAGGATTAAAGGAATTTCTTGGTCTTCCTCCATATCTAACACCATAAAATCTGCATGAAATATGAATTTTTCTACTTTTACCAATGTATCTTCAACAACTCCTCTTGGATAGGTTAGAGACCTATCCAGAAATTGCAAGGTAATAGTGGATGGCTTAACTTCTCTAATTCCTAATTTTCTAAAAATAGAAAGTGGCATCAAATTAATGCTTGCTCCAAGATCACACAATGCTTTATCAAAGAAAGATCCTCCTATGGTACAAAGAATAGTAAAACTCCTTGGATCCTTCAATTTTTGAGAATTTGTTTTCTGTAAAATGGCACTACACTCTTCTATGAGATTCATAGTTTCAAACTCTACCAATCGCCTTTTTCTTAACATCACATCTTTTATGAACTTGGTATAGTTGGGCATTTGCTCAAGAGCATCTGCAAAAGAAATATTAATATGAATTTTCTTGAAAATTTCCAAAAATTTTGCAATTTGTGAATCAATCTTTTTCTTTTGAAATCTTTGTGGAAAATAAGTAGGAACATTAAATTTAGAAGTTTCAAAGTTAGGAGTAGATTTTAACTTCTCAGCCCCTATTTGTTCATTTAATTACCTTTCTTCTTTCTTTAGTTGTTCCTCCATAAGACTTTGACTCAAAGTGCTTGCCATTGGCTTATCAATGTTAGAACTTTTTATTTTCGACCTTTTGATTTTAGTTCTATTTTAAAGTTGGATAGCTTTGCGATGCTTCCTTGGATTGATTTCTGTATCACTTGGAAAGTTTCCTTTATGTTTTTAAGTATTAAATTCAGTAGCAAGCTGTCCAATTTAAGTCTGCATATCATTTGATCTCCTAAACTTGAAACTAGCTGCCCCAATTGAGTCTCAATGTTGTCTATCTTTACTTCATCCTTATTCAATCGGGCTCTTTTTTCGCAAATGCAAGTGCTGATCAAATCCTCCAAAGATGCCTTTTTCTCACCTACTTGAGGGCTAGGATGTGGTGGATTGTTGTAACCAGGTGGTGGTTGAACCACATTTTGATTGTTGGCATAGAAAAAATTCTCATGGTTTCTAAGCCTCAGATGGTAGTGAGTAGGTAATTGATTTCCCTTGAAATTGAAATTATGGTTATTAACAAAGTTTACTTACTCATTACCTTTGGTTTCCATAAATGAAGTGTTAATGGATGCAATGGAGTCCATTCCTTGAGAAGCTCCATTAGAAGTCAAGCTGCAATTTGTTATAAAGAGCAGAAACCTGTGTAGCTAAGTGTGTAAATGAATCTACATCAAGAACACCGGCAATCTTTTTAATAGAAGACCTTTCGAAAGGCCATTGATAGCTATAAGTAGCCATCTCCTCAAGAAAAATATGGGCTTCATTTGCGGTCTTAGACATCAAAGTCCCACCTGCAGCAGCATCTAAGTTCGTGTTTACCTATTCAAACCATTACAGAAGTATTGTACCTCCTGCCAATCCTCATAGCCATGTTGAGGACACCTTCTTAGAAAATCTTTAAACCTTTCTCAAGCTTCATATAGTGGCTCAAATTCTTGTTAGCGGAAGTGAGTTACCTTACTCTTATGTTGAAGTATTTTGCTTGGTGGAAAGTACTTAGCAAGGAATTTTGGGTCAAGTCATTCTAATTCGGTATGCTACATGGCGCAAAATATTGTAACCATAGCCTAGCTTTGTCCCAAAGTGAGAATGGAAGTAAGCAAAGTATAATGGCATCATTGGGCACTCCATTCATTTTGATGGTGTCATAAATCTCCAAAAACATGGCTAAGTATGCATTAGGATCCTCCACTGCACTTTCTCCAAATTGATTTTGTTGCACCATGCTAATGAGAACTGGTTTAAGTTCAAAATTGTTGGCATTGATCAGTTGTTGAGCTATCCCAAAGTAGTTTTGGTTCATGGTTAGTTGAAAATAGTTCCAGATAGCACGTTGTGGTGGTGGTTATTGTAATAGAAGATTGACATTCACATTAGTATTGTTGATGCTATCCGCCATGGCTTGATTATCAATTCTTTTTGCTGCTCTAATAGCTTGAAGAGTTTGCTCGATTTCTAAATCAAAATAACCCAGGTCAAAACTCCTAGCCTTATACATATAAATATGTATAATCTAATGCAAGGTAAGACAACATCAAAATATTAGAGGAAAGAAAAAATAATCTAAACTAAAATCAAGACTAAGTTATAACAATATTAATACAATTATGATAATATAATCCCCAGCAACGGTGCCAAGAATTTGTTCGTAAAATATTTTATAAAGCGCAAGTGCACAGGTGTCAAATTTTAATATAATAGTAAGTTGAGCATCATATTCACAAGGATTGTAATAAAATATTACAGCAAGTACCGTAGTTCAAATAGTCTCACTTTCATCTAGAAAATTAAATAACGATTGGTAAACAAAGTAGAATAAGATAAAAATTGCAAAAAAACAAGATTGGAGATCATCAAAATAATATAACGAACACCTTATGAGCAAGAAATTCTAAAGAAATGACTCACCTAAAATTAGAAGAGTGTATGCAATAACACAAGAATAAGCCAATGCAGATGCTTTCGTAGTCATAGGTACTATTTTAATTTCTGGGATACCTGTAATTGCATTGATAGATTCTGGATCTATACATTTATTTGCATCACGTGCATTTGTGAGAAAATTGGGCATTACACCAGATTTATTAAAAGTAAAGGTACAGTGTGACTATTCCATCTGGGGAAAAAATAGATTCCAACCAAATGTTAAGGGCTTGTTCTATTCAGATTAGTGATAAGACTCTCTATGCAGATCCTATTATTTTATCAATGCCAAATTTTGAGGTTATTCTGGGTATGGACTGGCTTACCAAATATCATGCAACAATTGATTATAACAAGAAGATTGTGATTTTTCAGCCACTTGGAGAAGAACAGTTTGTGTTTAGTAGTACCCTATTCTCATGGTCCTTACCAATTATATCTGCTTTGAAAGTCAAAAGATGTTGAATAAAGGTTGTGTTGGATATTTGGCAAGTGTTCTGGACATCTCAGTTGAAGTACAATTGAAGCCAGAAAATATAGATGTGGTTCAAGAATTTCTTAAGGTATTTTCATATGATTTACCAGGACTACCACTGAATCGAGAGATCAAATTTGTGATTGATGTTATGCCAGGAACTACTCATATTTCTAAAGCACCATACCGAATAGCACCAACAGAATTGAAAGAGTTAAAAGTTTAATTACAAGAATTGCTTGATAAGGGTTTTATTCGCCATAGTTATTCTCCTTGGGGAGCACCTGTGTTATTTGTGAAAAAGAAGGATGGTACATTGCGGTTATGTATTGATTATAGAGAGTTGAATAAAGTAACAGTCAAGAATAAGTATCCACTCCCAATAATAGTTGATTTATTTGATCAATTACATAGAGCATCTGTATTTTCTAAGATTGATTTGCACTATGGGTATCATTAATTGAAGATCAAGGAAGAAATACATACCAAAGACTACATTCTGAACAAGGTATGGACATTATGAATTTCTAGTAATGCCTTTCGGTTTAACCAATGCCCCTGCAGCTTTTATGGATCTAATGAATAGGGTGTTCAAGCAATATCTTGATAAATTTGTGATTATGTTTGTTGATGATATCCTAATTTATTCACAGAATAAAGAAGAGCACAAAGAACATTTGAAGATTGTGCTGCAAGTTCTTAAAGAAAAAATAGTTGAATGCTAAATTCAAGAAGTGTGAGTTTTGGCTTGAACAAGTGGTATTCCTAGGTCATGTAGTATCCAAGGATGGTATTTCTATTGATTCGGGTAGGGTAGAAGCAATTATTAAGTGGCCAACACCAATAAATGTATCAGAAGTAAGGAGTTTCTTGGTATTAGCAGGGTACTATCGACGATTTGTTAAGGGGTTTTCAAATATAGCAACTCTAATGACAATGTTGACAAGAAAGAATGTGAAGTTCTTGTGGACTGATGCTTGTGAAAGAAGTTTTCAAGAATTAAAACATAAATTGACTACAGTTCTTGTTCTTACCATTCTAACTGGAATTGGTGGAATCGTGGTATATAGTAACACTTCAAAAAATGGTTTGGGTGCTGTTTTGATACAAAATGGGAAGGTTATTGCCTATGCTTCAAGGTAATTGAAGGAATATGAAAAGAATTATGCAACCCATAATTTGGAACTTGCTGCTGTGGTTTTTGCCTTGAAAATTTAGAGATATTATTTTTATGGTGAGAAGTGTGAGATATACACAAATCATAAGAGTTTGAAGTACTTCTTTACCCAAAAAGAGCTAAATATGAGACAAAGAAGATGGTTAGAACTTGTGAAGGATTATGATTGTGTGATAAACTATCATCCTGGTAAAGCGAATGTGGTTGGAGATGCATTGAGCAGAAAATCCACGTCTTCTCTTTTTGTTATATAAAAAGTCAATATTATTGGATTTGCAGAGATTAGAACTTGAAATTGCACCTAAAAGGAAAAAGTGTTCATTGTCAGCCTTAATGTTGAGACCTGCACTTCAAAGATAGAATCAGAGAAGGTCAAAAGGTGGACATGCATTTGTGTAGATTGAAAAGAATGATTGAGGCTAGAAAGAGGCCAGACTTTTCTATTACTGATGATGGGATTATTTGATATAAAGGGAGACTGTGTGTGCCATTTGACAAGGCCATAAAAGTAGATATTTTAAAAAAAGCTCATACTACTCCTTACTCGGTACACCCAGGTAGCATAAAAATGTATAAAGACTCACAACAACATTATTGGTGGCCTAAAATGAAGAGAGATATAGCAAAATTTGTGGCTGAATGTCTAACTTGTCAATAAGTTAAGATTGAATATCAAAGACCATTAAGGTTGTTGTAGCCTTTGTTGATTCCAGAGTAGAAATGGGAGCACATTACAATGGACTTTGTGCTTGGATTACCTAGAACACAAAAGGGTATAATTCCATATGGGTGATTGTTGATATATTAACTAAATTATCCCATTTTCTTCTAGTAAAATCCACATACAATATAGACTAGTATGATCAACAATATATTAAAGAGATAGTCAAGTTACATGGGGTGCCAGTTTCAATAGTGTCTGACAGAGATCCTAAGTTTACATCTATATTTTGGAAGAGCTAACACAGTGCCATGGGAACAAAACTTGCATTTAGTATAGCATTTCATCCACCGAGTGATGGACAATCAGAGAGGGTTATTCAGATATTAGAGGATATGTTAAGAGCTTGTATGCTAGATTTTTAAGGGAGTTGGGATGCTAAGCTTCCATTAGTGGAGTTTACTTATAATAATAGCTATCAATCAACAATTGGAATGGCGCCTTATGAAGCATTGTATGGAAGGAAATATAGATCTTCAATTCATTAGGATGAAGTTGGAGAAGAAAGCCAACTTGGTCTAGAAATAGTTCAACCTACCGCTACAGTAGTGGAGAAGATACGAGAGAGAATGAAGATTGCGCAAAGTAGAGATAAAAGTTATGCATATAAATGGAGAAAAGATCTAGAGTTTGTTGTTGGGGATCATGTGTTTTTAAAAGTAGCTCCCATGAAAGGTGTCATGAGATTTGGAAATAAAGGAAAACTAAGCCCAAGGTATGTCGGCCCATTCGAGATTCTCGAAAGAGTTCGTGATAAAGCTTATAGAGTGGCTTTACCTCCGTCATTATCTAGTGTTCACAATGTGTTCCATGTATCTATGTTGAGGAAGTACATTTCGAACCCTTCTCATGTGTTGAGTCATGAACTATTGGAATTGACTCCTGATTTAGCCTATGAAGAGAAACCAATGCAAATTCTAAATCAGAAGGAAAAAGAGTTGAGAACAAAAAAGATTTGACTTGTTAAAGTATTGTGGAAGAATCATTCTATAGAAGAGGCCACATGGGAAAGAGAAAAAGAAATGCAGAGTAAGTATCCAAAATTATTTGGTACGTCAAATTTCGAGGATGAAATTTTTATAAGAAAAGAAGGATTGTAATGCCCAATTCTCAATTCTCTCTTACATAGCCAATAATAAGCATTTTTCATCAATAGATAATCAATACGTATTATCGAATTATGGCATACAAATATCATTATTGCACGAACATGAATAATTGTTACTAAATGCTCCAGTTATGCTTTAACATGCATTAGTACATGAAATATGAGATCAAATTTTTGTTTCTTGATTTAACATATTCCTTAAGTGCCTTTTTATAGTGAAAAGCTCGGTATATCGGTCAAGGAAGATTGATGTATTGAATGGCCATGAAATGAATTATTTTTATTGCTCCATACTAGTTATATGCTAAAGTGATTAATTACCTAAATATTTACTTGAAATATGTTGCATTTGTCTAAGAACTAAAAGTATGCAAAATGGTGCAATTTGATTGGTTGGAACCAAGTTTACGTCACAATGAATGAGATAGAATATGGCTAATACCTAAGGTTGAAAGATCAAGTATGGAAACTCCATATTAGTTTTCTTATTGGCCAATCATTATGAACACGTTCCGAAAACTACGGTCTATCGCTATTAGTTAGGTACCACACTTCAAGGGCCCTAAAGAATGATTTATGAATGAAAGTTATTAAATAGAATAATGCATTTAATGAGTTATGAGATGTGCATATATATTATTTGTTATTGCATCAGTTTCATCTTACTGAGCCCTTAGCTCATTAGATTTATGTGATGCAGGTGGAAATGTACAGGTTTAGAGGTTGACTGAGTCTCTAGAGCGGCCAGACAAAGATTTGTTCATATACCATGCTTCGAACTATTTTGTAATTTATTAACAAAATTCTATTTTGTTTTTAAATAAGCCGCTCTAATATGATTTTGTAAACAGATGTACTCTATTTTGATATATGTATATGGTGTGTTTAAAACAATTCAAGTTCTTTCTCTTATAGCAAAAAATAAGAACTTTTATTAAAACTATAACTCTAATATTGATAAAAAATTAATATTTCTTGACTTAACTGTATCAACTTGTTTAGGCTCTACAGTTAGGTTAAGGGGGTGTTACATAAGGGTTACACAAATCGAAAAAGTCTACTATATCTAAAAGGTAATCCATTGAATTGAATTAAATTAATGAATGGAGATTAATTAATTTAAGATCTAAGATTTTAAATATATTTATTTAATGAAATAGTATGATTATTTAAGTGGATCTAATAAGATTATGGTTCATGAGGAGTTATTTAACTAATTGATTGCATCAATTAATTAAAAAATGCATGAATTAATTTAAGGGATTAATTTAGTTCATTCAATGAAATAATATGATTATTTAATGGGGGCCTAATTTGATTAGGATGCCTAAGTGGATGTAACACTCACTACTCAACAACTATATATGACATGATAGAACTTGTGTGTACGTGCGATATTTTTTCTTTTATGTTTACCACTTTAGAAAAAGATAAATCACTTTTTACATGCACAATCTATTTAAAATACTTCCTCACATATGTCCTATATATAGCATAATTAATATTCATATAAAAACACAATACATACAATGACCACAATATTTACATACTTGTTTACAATAAAGTTTTAAAAGAAAAGTATAATGTCAATCTTAAAATATAATACAATAGACTCATAATATAACAAGCTAACAAAATACACCAATGGGTCATCATCCATATACATACTCCCTCAAATACCTGCAAGAGCTCTAACAGCCGCCTAGCCAGCAAAAAATGCTTCAAGCATTATCGTGCTCACCTATAATGCATAAACTATATGAGCTAATGCTCAACAAGTAATGATTATGCATGTCAAAAAATAATCCACAATACCAAGTCATGCATCTCAAAATGCAATGCCCATAATGGAATTCCACGCATCAAAATATTTCTCTCAAAATTATTTCTTTCTTGGGCCCCTAACCAATGCTACTATCCCATGTAATGAAAAAGAGCTCTGTAACCGCCATAATTTAATGGCCAATAAACATATAAGCATGCAAATCCATACACGCGAACTTGCAAATCCATACATGCTTCGATGCACTAGTAGTGGTCAGCAAAATATTTTTCTTTCTCAGAATCATGCCGTGCAATGCAAGATTTATCACAAAACTCATATATGATACATGCACGTGCCAATGCCTATGTATGTATGCTAAATGGACATGAATGATAGTAATGCGTGCCCTCTGCCATGCACATATGATTTATGATATTACATATAAATCACACATTTACTATGTCTATGCATTGTAGTTGCAAATGAATCTTTACTTACCTTTCACTTGGTTGATAGCTTAGTCTAGATTTGTTTAGTGTTTCTCTCCAACCTTAGATGTAAAATAGTTTGTAATATTATCCAACATCAATCACCATTCCCAATTTCGCAAGCTGAAAGCACAAAAACTCATACTAAAATCTTAAACACCAAGATATTTAGGTAACAATCAAGTTTTCACAAACTAGAACCCAATATAGTCCCTCAAATACCTTAATTTCTCATTTTAAATAAATGTAAACATCATGTAATTGAATTATTATAACTCTAATAGCATGTACCTAATTGTTAACACTCAATAGCAACATGTCTAGGTTGAAACATGCTAAGTTATCAAATGGGACAAATTCACATTTTCACATTTTATTGCTGTCCAATTTAGTCGCATGCTAACTTCGACATCCTTAAGCATATCCAATTACTCCCAATTTTTTACCAAACTTAGATAACATGTATAGAAATGCAACCATATTTTATAATTTCCTAAAATCACAGATTTACCTTAGCAAAACCAACTCAATTATGACAACAAAAAGTGTAAATTCTATCATGACAGTTTTGAGTGTCTCTTTAAAAATCAAACCATATTTCATTTTATAACCTCTCCAAACTTACATACGTAACCTAAAATCACATATAAACACATATATGGTGGAATATGTAGGTTTTAATCAAGTTATTATACATATATAAAGCTTTAAAAATAAAAAATAGCAAGTATACAATTTCTGTTCCTAGTGATTTCTATTGGGATTTTGCAACTAAAATTCCTTCTTTTGTGAATTATAAGACCATAAATAACATCCTAAAAAATTTATAAACAATAATAGAAGATTTGTAAATCATAAACCCTCAAATAATTCTTGAATTGAAATAAAAACATGAGTCAAGCTCACCTATACACAATTTTAAGTTTCTACTTGCTTCTCCTTACTTCCCTTTGCTTCCTTCACTTTTTTCTTTAGTTGGAATCACTTGGAAGAAACTTGTAAAATTTAATATGGAGGTTTTGGAGGTGAAATAGCAAAGAAAAAATTTTTTGGTCGTGGTTCAAGGATAGAAATGAAGAAAGGTTAAGGTGGTAGCTTGAGATGACAAAACTTAAGGTGGCAAGACTTGAGGTGTCAAGTGGTGGTTCAAATCTAATGTTACACATACCTTATACAGCTGTAAGCTAGTGTTTCTCATTATTGATTTATTGGATAATAAATTCTAGCCTAATTTCTCAATCGTTCATTCGATCTCTAAACCGATTGGCATCCGATTCTTAAATGATTGTGTTGTTTGAATTTCTAAAATCATATGCACATATTGAACTTGTAATATGGCACTTAGATCACATTATACCATGTCCAATATCCCAAATATGTTAATTTACAAATATATACTTTTAAAATAACTTGATCAAACCAAATTAAACTGTATTAACGTACTAGTGACACCTTTAACACTTCTAAAAATTATAACATGTAACCTAGTAATATTCATCATATTGATACCTAATTTGCTTCTTATCCCAATGTAGTATTGACCATTTAGGTTAGGAGATTCGATAATCAATACCGTGCGAGAGCTTTAAAATTAAGTTTAATGATTAAGAGCGCCGTATAAAATAAAATGAATTATATGATGTCAATAAAAATGCAAATAGAACGCAATTAACATAAAATACCTGAATCATATTTAGCCAAATGAGTAGTACGAGGTTTGGGTATCACATCCTCCCCTCCTTATAAAAATTTCATCCTCGAAATTTCACTTACTGAAAAAGTTCAGGATACTCCAAAGTGGCTTCTTCTACCAATTGGTTTTTCCATAGCACTTTAACAAATGGAATCTATTTAATTCTCAGTTGTTTCATTTCTTGTAAAAAAATATATATAGGCTTTTCTTCATAGCTCAAATCTGCCTTTAATTCCACTGGTTCATTCTTCAGAATATGAGAGGAATTAAAATATATTTCCTCAGCATAGACACATGAAATATATTGTGTATTTGGGACATAGATACCGACATATCCAATCTATAAGTAACATCACCAATTCTTTCAATCATAGAGAATGGGCCAATGTATCTGGGACTCAATTTCCCTTTCTTCCCAAACTGCATGATGCCCTTCATTGGTGCTAATTTGAAAAATACCTGATCTCCTATCTCAAACTCCAATGCCTTTTTTCATCGATCTGCATAATTTTTCTGCCGATTTTGGGTAGTTTTCATTCTTTGTTAAATCTGTAACACGGCTTCTGTCATCTCTCGAATCATATCTGGGTCCAAAAGTTTCTTCTCACCAACTTCATCCTAGTGTACCAAAGAACTACATTTTTTGCCATACAATGCTTCATAGGGAGCCATTCCAATGCTAGTATGATAGTTGTTGTTGTACGAAAACTCAACCAAAGGTAAGAATTTACTCCACTGACCTTGGAAGTCTAATACCCAGGCTCTAAGCATATCCTCTAATGTCTGTATTGTTCATTTAGATTGCCCATTTATCTGAGGATGATATGTTGTACTGAATGATAACTGTATTCCCAAAGCTTTATGTAAACTCCTCCAAAAAGCATACAAAAATCTTGAATCTCTATCAAAAACTATAGATATTGGCACACCATGAAGTCTGATAATCTCCTGAACGTATAATTAAGCATAGCGATCCATGGAATATGTAGAATATATGGGAAGAAAATGAGCATACTTGATCAATCTGTTAATGATAACCAAAGAGCATTATGACCCTTAGTAGTATTTGGTAAACCAATTATGAAATCTATGTTAATCCTTTCCCATTTCCATTCTGGAATGAGTAGAGGTTGCAAAGTCCCTGCGGGTCTTTGATGTTAGCCTTTATCTGCTGACATATTAGATATTGCTCCACATACTAGGCAATGTCCTTTTTCATACCCGACCACTAATAATGCATTATCAAATCTCTATACATCTTGGTAGCCCCTAGATGTACTGAATAAGGGGTTGAATGTGTCTCTTTTAAAATATCTTCTCAAATGTTATCAACATTTGGCATACAAAACTACTCTCTAAATTGTAAAATATCATTCTAAGTCATCTTAAATTCAGGAAACTTCCCTGCAGCAACATCTTTTCTCATATTGACGAGATATTCATCATGTCGTTGCTACTATTTGATCCTATCAATTAGCCTAGGCTGAAGGATCAGGGCTGCTAACTTTGCCTCTATTACTCCTGTCTATAAAATCTCTATATTTATTTTCTACAACTCATTCAATTTCGATTTCTGAATTAAAGTCATAGTTATTGTACTTAGTGTGGATTTTTGGCTCAACGCATTTGCTACAACTTTAGCTTTACTATGGCGGTAATTGATCATATAATCATAATATTTTACCATTTCCAGTTATCTTTGCTGTTGCATGTTCAACTCTTTTTATGTGAAGAAGTATTTGAGGCTCTTGTGATTTGTATAGATCTCACACTGTTCACCATATAGATAGTGCCTCCATATTTTAAGCGCAAATACTACATTAGCAAGTTCCAAGTCGTGCGTGGGGTAATTCTTTTCATACTCTTTAAGTTTTCTGGATGCATACGCAATTATTTTACCATTCTACATCAGTACACATCCTAATCCATTATTCGATGCGTCACTATAAATTATGAATCCTCCAGTACCTAATGGAATTGAGAGAATAAGTGTTGAACTCAACCGCTTTTTCAGCTCTTAGAAACTTTGCTCACATATATTCATCTATCTAAACATTACCTCTTTTCTGGTTAATTATGTCAATAGCATAGCAATCTTGGAGAATCCCTCCATGAATCTTCGGTAATATCCAGCTAAACCCAAAAAATTACGCACCTCTAAAGGATTAGTAGTCTGTGTCCAGTTGTTGATAGCTTCAACTTTGCTCGGATCTATTGATATTCCCACTTCTGATATAACATGTCCCAGGAATACCATGCGATCCAACCAGAACTCACATTTCTTGAATTTGGCAAATAACTGCTTCACTTTCAGGACCTCCAGTACTTGTCTTAAATGTGTGGCATGTTCTTCTTTAGTTCTGGAGTAAACTAGAATGTTATCGATAAACACGATTATGAATTTATCCAGAAACTCCTTAAATACTCTATTAATTAGATCCATGAATGTTGTTGTAGCGTTAGTCAATCTGAACGGCATCACCAAACATTCATAGTGTACTAAATTTCATCATGGGGATATCCTCTTCCTTTATTTTTGGTTGATGGTACCCAAAGGGTAAGTCAATCTTCAAAAATATTACGGCACCCTGAAGCTGGTTAAATAAATTATTGATTCTGGGTAATGGATACTTATTCTTAATTATGACCCTATTCAACTCTCGATAATTGATGCACAGTCTCATGGTGCTATTCTTCTTACATACAAATAGAATCGGCGCTCCCCAAGGTGAAATGCTTAGTCTGATGAATCTTTTATCCAACAACTCCTATAATTGTACTTCCAATTCTTTAAACTCCAAGGGAGCTATTTTGTGAGGATTTTTAAAAATTGGAGATGTTATAACGATAACAAACTCTATTTTACGATCTGGTGGTAATCCTGAATGATCATCTAGGAATACTTCAGTATATTCCCGCACCACTGGTATTTCACTAAGAGTTGGAGGGTGTTGCTCCTCAATGCTCATGACACTCACCCAAGTACCCTTTGCAACCAGTATCGAGTAATCATTGTGCCTTCACTGTTGAAATCATAGGGAATCTAAAATTCTTCACAATACTGGCAAATGTGAAAGACTCTTTCCCAAAAAGTTAAAATGTCACTGTGTTTTCCTTATAGTTAATAGTAGCCCCGTAATCATTCATATCCAGCACAACTAGATCAACATATATTTCTCTACCTTCAACAGGTATAGTACAAGCTCTCAAAATTCGATCGGTTTCTCTAGCACCTCCAGAAGGAACTATTACACTATAATTGATTTATGTTACATCTGGTATTCTACCCTACCTCTTCACGTATTCAGGATGCAAATAAATGCATGGCTCCAGAATTAAATAACACAAGTGTTGGATCACTAGAAATATAAAGTTTACCTATCACCACCGATGAATTTACCTCTACATTCGCCCTGGTCAGGGTGAACACCCTGGCTGGTACATTCCTTTAGTCGGTGTGATTTTGCTAACCTGGGTAAAATTTAGGAATAGGTCTTGGCATTCTGCATCAAAAGCACGTCCTGGTATCTATAGAGCAGTCTCTAGTATATCGATTGCCATATTTCTGACACACAGCTTCTGGCATTGATGCTTTTCCTCATTCGACCCGTGGCCTCTTACTTTGACCTTTTTATTGTTGGCCTTGTTCTCCTTAAAATTTAAATCCCAACACTGACCTTTTTTGCCCCACAGTCCATCTCTGTCCCTGCTGTCTGAACTACTATCGAGCCTCTTGTGCATGAGCAATTCTTAATTCAACCTATTCTGCCACCAGTGCCCTCTCACCCACCTGTGAAAATATCACCCTTGAGTACTTGCCATATTCACATCCCGGTATAACTCTAGCCTCAAACCCTCCAAAAATCTCTTTACTTTCAATGATTTAGTGCTGACCATGTGCGTAGCAAACCTAGATAACTGTTCAAATCTATGAATATATTCCCCAATAGTCATCGCTCCTTATCACAGTTGTATAAACTCGTTCATCTTCATCATGCGAACTAGAGCCGTGAAATATTTATTTTTGAATAACTCCTTAAATCTGTCCAAGCTTATGGTAGTAATGTTCTCTATATTGTTGATCTTGTCCCACTAATAACCTGCACTACCGCAAAGCATGAAAATGGTACACATTACCCTCTCATCTTTTGGCACCCTACTATACTGGAATATGTTTTCCAAGGTCCTCAACCAGTTCTCCACAGTAGTAGGATCAATAGTATCTGGAAATGTCATGGGATCTAATATCCTAACTTGTTCTCCCACTATTATATATAATCTGCCCGTTGTTAGTTTACCACCACCTACTATTGCTCACCATCTTCCCTCTGCCGAATCAGCTACTGAATCTATTTGGACTGTCGTTCAATCAACTTTGTGTCTCATCTCTCTACGCTCTAGCACCACCACTACTTTCACCATGAGTTCTCACCATTTTGCAGTGCTATTTTATACAAGTTTGACAACATATGGCCAATATAATTCATAAAATATATAATGCAATATATGATACTATAAAACCTACTAGCGTAGCTGCGCTTCACAAGTTCTAAGTTCGTGTACATAGACCGTCTACAAGACCTCAAGCCAAGCTCTGATACCACTCTGTAACACCCACTACTCAACAACTATATATAAAGTATAATTTTGACATGATAGAACTTGTGTGTACATACGATATCGTTTTTGTGTGTTTACCACTTTAAGAAAAGATAAAACACTTTTTACATACACAACCTATTTAAAATACTTCCTCACATATGCCCTGTATATAGCAAGAATAATATTTATATAAAAGCACAACACGCACAACGACCACAATATTTACATACTTATTTAAAGTAAAATTTTAAAAACAAAATACAGTACCAATCTCAAAATATAATACAACATACTAAGAATATAACCGTAATACCTGAGCCTCACGCTATTTACCTGGTCAATATAGTTCGTGCATTTTATGCCACGTATGTGTCATTTGCATTTAAATAGATAATTTATAATGCATTACATTTTATACGGCATTTTAATAATTAAACTTGTGAAGTTGTCACCCGATATCATTTTTCAAATTCTTTAACCAAATTGATTGGGTTAGCACTAAGATAAGAGAATTTAGGTGTCAACTATTAGATACGATTACGACACATGTAAGTGAAAGGTTGCATCGTTGTGTTTATCAGTGTAGGATAAACTGTGCAAATAAATTAATTTGGGAGAAAATGGTGATAGTAATCGTAATAATAATAATAATAATAAAAAAAAAAAAAGGACATTATCATTTTAATTAAGAGATTGTAAATTCTTAGTAGAAATAAATTTAGAGGATTTTAAATAAATATCAAAATATTATATATTAATTATATATATATAAATATAATATATATATACATATATATAATATATATTTATAGATGTACGAATATATATATATATATATATATGTATACACGTGTTATGTTAAGGATAAACATATATATAATATATATATGTATATACGTGTTTTATTAATGATAAGCATATATAATATATTATGTAGTATAATATACATATATGTATATGTATAGTGTGTAGTGTGTAGTTATTTTAAGGATAAGTATATATATAATATATTACATTATGTTTTTTTAGTAGTTAAGCTATTATAAAACACACACACACAAACACATGGCTACAGCAAAGGAAAGGAAAAGAGAAGAAAAAAAGGGGGGGGGAGAAGAAATAGCACGAACAAATTTTCATAGTAGAGATTTAAGAAAAATTTGGGTAAGTCACTTCTTATTTTTGTACAAATAAAAATATATATTTATGCCGTTTATTTCTAATTTAAAAGAAAGATTTTGATCCAAATTAACTAGTTATCTTCTTTTGAGATAATAATTAATATACACATTTAATTCAAAATTAGTTACAAAGATTTGATTTTATTATCTTGTATTAATTGGATGAAAGACCTAATTTAATCAAGGGATTTGTTATGGGAATTATAACATATCAATTAGATAATATTAGAATGAATTCGAATGAGAAATTAAGGTATTTAAAAGGTTCTAATTAGTGTGAAGTATAAATTTTAAGGTTTGATTGTTAGTTAATTAAATTTAAGATTTAAGATCCCTTATGAGATTTGATATAGAAACCAGATTAAGAATGAAAATTAATACGTTATACTTTTACAGGCTGCCTTATATCTAAGGTTAGGAAGGAGAATCTTGTTAACCTTCAGTAGGATATCAAAGGTGAAAGGTAAGTGAAAATTCATTTGCAACTACAATGTATGAACATAGTATTTTATACATTATCTATATTAAATGTGATCCTTATGTCTTGATGTATGTATTGTGAGTATTATACATATCTTATAGTGCATATGTTGATTGAATGATGGGACATAGGATCAATTGTGTCATTGGACATGTCATTCATTAGTATTTACACGTGCATGCATAACACGTGCTCACAGTTGAAGTTTTTGGCACGCATGACATTATTTTCAAAAAGAAAATAATTTGGTTGGCCACTACTAGTGTACCGAGGCCTATGTGCGGCTTATTTATATGATATTTGGGGCGCCGCGAGTATTACTTCTCGGAGGATCATAGAGGTTTACAGGGGGTGTGCTTTTGGTGGTCATGAGAGGGTTGACCACTTGATTGTGCCCTTATCGACGCCGCTAGTGGGAGGACTTCTGGAGGGTCATAGGGAAGACAATGGGTGGACCTCTGGTGATCCCAGGAGATGGCCCCTGACTATGTCGATCTGTTTATGGTCATGTGATTATTGATATTATTGAGAGCTCTATCTGGTACATAGTAGGTGGGCTAAGGGCCCAGTGATAGAAAATAATTTTGAATAAAATTATTTTGATGTATGAGTTCGCATTCTTGTTATGATCTCATAAAATGCATTACATTTACATTAGATTATCCCTTCAGCATGCATGATTTTCATTTACTAAGCATTAGCTCATGTAGTTCATGCATTGTAGGTGAGTTTGATGATACTTGAAGCTATGGACTTACTGAGCGAGCGATTGGAGCTCCTATAGGTTTTGAAGATCAGTGTACATGGATGACGGCCTATTGGGCTCGTTGTTAACTTATTTGATTTTAGAGTCTATTGTATTAGGTTTTGAAACTTATACTGTGTGTTACTTTTAAAATTTTTATGTACATGAGTATGTAAATATTGTGTTTGTTATAGGTCCTCTGCAGGTATATATAAATTAGTTTGTGAGTGAAAAAAATAGTTTATTATTTATTATGATGTAGGAAAAAAATATTCCATGCATGCACACAAAATTATATTATATATATAGTTGTGTAGTAATGGGGCTGTTACAATAACAAGCCAACAAAATAATCCAACAGGTTGCATTAATGTACACACTCCGTTAGATACCTGCAGGAGCTCCAATAGCCGCCCAGCTAATAAAAGATGCTTCAAGTATCGTTGTACTTACCTACAATGCATAAACTATATAAGCTAATGCTCATTAAATTAAGATTATGCATGTCAAAAAATAATCCATAATATCAAGTCATGCATCTCAAAATGCTATGCCTATAATGCAATTACATGCATCAAAATATTTCTCTCAAAATTATTTCTTTCTTAGCCCCCTAACCAATGCTACTATGCCATGCATCGGAAAAGAGCTCTGCCCACTGCCATAATCTAATGGCCAACAATGATATAAGTATGTAAATCCATACAAACTCATATGTATACAAATCCATGCACGGAACCTGCAAATCCATACCTACAACCATGCATGCTTTGATACAATAGTAGTGGTCAGCAAAATATTTTCCTTTCTTAGAATCATGCTGTGCAATGCAAGATTTATCACAATGCTCATATATGATGAATGCATGTGGCAATGCCTATGTATGCATGCTCGATGGACACGAATGACAGTAATGCGTGCACTCTGCCATGCACATATTATCTATGATATTACATATAAATCACACATTTACTATGTTTATGCATTGTAGTTGCAAATGAATCGTTACTTATCTATCACTTAGTTGGTGGTTTAGTCTAAATTTGTTTCGTGTTCCTCTCCAACCTTAGATGTAAAATAGCCTATAATATTACACAACATCAAGCTCTATTCCCAATTTGGCAAGCTAAAAGCACAATATCTCATACTAAGACCTTAAACACCAAGGTATCTAGGTAACAATCAAGTTTTCACAAACTAGAACCCAATATAGTCTCTCAAAGACTTTAATTTCTCATCTTAAATACATGTAAACATTATGTAATTGAAGTATTATAACTCTAACAGCATGTACCTAATTGTTAACACTCAATAGCAACATGTCTAGGTTGAAACATTCTAAATTATCAAATGGGACAGATTCACATTTTCACATTTTCCTGCGATCCAATTTAGTTGCATGCTAACTTTAATCCTTAAGCATATCCAATCACTACCAAATTTTTAACACACTTAAATAACATGTATAGAAATGTAACGATTGTTTATAATTTCCAAAAATTACTTATTTACCTCAGCAAAATCAACCCAATTATCACAACACAAAAACTATAATTTCTATTATGACAGTTTTAAGTGTCTCTTTAAAAATCAAACCATATTTCAATTTATAACCTCTCCAAACTTACATACATCACCTAAACTCATATATAAACACATATATGGTCAAATATGTAGGTTTTAATCAAGTTATTATACATATATAAAACTTTAAAAATAAAAATCAGCAAGTATATAGTTTCTGTTCCTAGTGATTTCTATTGGGATTTTGCAACTAAAAATCCTTATTTTGTGAATTATAAGACCATAAATAACATTCTAACAAGGTTATAAACAATAATAGAAGCTTTATTTTCCTAACAAATTCTACCCTAATTTCTTAATCGTTCATTTGATCTCTAAATCGATTGGCATCCGATTCTTAAATGATTGTTTGCTTGCATTTCTAAAGTCATATGCACATATTCACCTTGTAATATGACACTTAAATCACATTATACCATGTCCAATATTCCAAATATGTTAATTTACAAATATATACTTTTGAAATAATTTGATCAAACCAAATTAAACCGTATAAACTTACTAGTCATACCCTGAACACTTCTAAAAATTGTAACATGTAACTTAGTAATATTCAGCATATTGATACCTAATTTCCTTCTTATCCCAATATAGCATTGATCATTTAGGTTAGGAGATTCGATAATCAATACCGTGCGAGAGCTTTAAAATTAAGTTTAAAATAAAATAAATTATATGATGTCAATATAAATGCAAATAGCATGTAATTAACATATAATGCATGAATTATATTTACCTAGGTAAGTAGTGAGAGGTTCGGATTTCACAGTGGACCCATTTATTTAAGTGATTAGATCAATTAATTAAGTTAGGCTTACTTAATTAATAAGGATCAATTGAATTGACTTAATCAAATTAATTAGAGTCGAAGCCCAAAGGTTGATAGGCTTCTAAGAGGGTGCATTAAGAGTCTGTTAGAGTAGTGTCCAATAAGCCAAATAGTTACTGCTTTTATACTCTTGTAAAAATAGACTTAATCGAAATATATTAATAAACTGGCATTTTCTTTATCAATAATTGCATTTAGATATTTGGATAAAGTCCCTACACCATATTTATCTACGGGGTATGGTCGTGCATATGATGTGTTGGGTTCGAGTGATCCCAGGGTATGCACAGTGGAAAATAAAATTTTAAAATTAAGCATGGTATAATAGTTATAGCAGTATCCCGAATTCAATGAGATTTTTAACGATCTCACAATTTCCAATGAAAAATTAAAAATAGTTTCAATTTATATATTTATGCACTCCGATTGTCATAGGGATAGAAGCAATCAATTACTATCCCCTTTCTAAATTTCGATTTACAGGGATTTAAATAACTCCCCTCTAAATAAGTCCACACATTGAGTAGGAACACAAAATCTGAATTCCACTAGCAATCCATATTCTTTTACTAACCTAGATTTGGAGTGAATATTAATTCTTACTATCAACCACTGATAAAAGAATTAATATTTTGATAAGGGATGTAAATTTGTTAGAATAAAGGATGGGAGAAGAAAAATATTTTTTTCCTTCTCTTTCTTTCTATGATGGCTGAATATTTGAGGGCTTCAATAGCCTCAAATTTTCGGCCCCTACACTTATATAAAGGGATTCAAAAATTCAAAGAGTCCCACTTTTGGTATTTTTGGCCTCTTTTTAATTGGTTGGAAAATTTTTGGTTGTCCCAAAACTCTCCAACTTTATCCCTTAATATATTTCAAAGATGTAAATAGATAATCATATAATCCTATTAGAAAATTTCCAAAAAGCTTCCATTCTTGGATCTCCATCTTTTTTCCAACTCTTGTGGGCCTCTCCTAGCAGACCTTATTAAATTGGACTTTGACTTAAAATATATCGCACAATTAATTCAATTAATTATTTTAATCTAAAATTAAATTAATTAATTCCATCTAACCCACCTAATCAAATTAGGCCTAATTAAATAATTTAATTATTTGGTTGAGTGAATTAATTTAATAATTAAATTAATTTATGGTCTACATAATTAATTTGATCCAATTAAATAATTATTTCACTTTAATTGGTCTTAATAATCTTATTAGGTCTAATTAAATAATTCAATTATTTAACTAAATAGTTAATTCAACTTATTGAATTAATTTAAGTCTCAAATAATTAATCTCCATTAATTAATAGGATCCAACTCCTTTGATCAATTCCTAAGTTAGAAATGTTTCATCTCAAATTATGTGTGACCTTTTAGGTTTACAACTAAACTAGTAGTGGGCTTGCAATATTTGCAACTTATGAATAATAATTATTCTAATTAATTATTCCAATTGATTAATCCACTTGTAATTTCAAGAACCTCACAAGTCATGAGAAACACCTAACAAGTATATCATGACTACCTAAACTTATGTGAAATAGCAAGTAAACATAATTCAATTATGAATATCATACATGTAGGGTCATTTCGTCCACTAATCTCTCAATTAAGTCTAGGTATGGATTAATAGTCAAAATCCTAATTGCTCAATAACTATGATTCTATTTTAAGTTTCAATAAGTCATGATGAATCATTAAAAAACCCCATTTAACATTCATCCCACCATGAACTATGAAAATATAGAAGATTCACTTATTTTACTAGATAAGTTATGGATCCTTTGTTGGCTACTTGTTAACCTCCATACATATTAATGAAACATCCAACGTACTCCCTTTATGATTGTCAAGCAATTAAAAGATACATTAAAATGGAACATCACATGCACAAGGCTACCATGGTGCATCAAGTCTAATAACTAATCATGTACTATCGTAATAAGAAAATTTTTATTTTGACAAATAACATTTCCAATTAAGAATTTCTAGTAGGCCTGTTCATTATACTTCTCTAACAGGCACCCACATATATATACTAGCATTAATATGCTAATATCCATAGAGCGAGACATCCTGGTCTCTCATATGAGCATGCATCGTATGCATGAGTGTATTGGGCTATTCAATGTCTTATCTCAAAAAGTACTCAACTTAGTACTTATTTAACACCAAAACCATAGAGGCATATTCCATGGTCACCATCAAATGCATGACATTTCCCGTAGCTAAGTTTGGTTTACGGACTTTAGCTAATTATAATATGTAATTAAAGATAAAGAAATTTGCATATTTTATTAATATGATTTGAAAAATATTATTTTTAAAAATACAATAGTATAAAAGATGGACAATCTATTTGGTGCATCGGTCACTACTCTGACATGGTGACCATGAAAAATGCCTCTATGGTTTTGGTCTTAAACTAGTTCTGAGGGCTCATTAAGATGGAACATCGATAAACCCAAAAGACTCATGCGCATGAAGCAAACTAGAAATAAGGACTCTCAATCCATAAACATCAATGTGGCGATGCTAGTGCATATTGCGTAATATGAATATGAATATGAATCTAACCATTATGCATTATCATATTATGGCACACAAATAGCATGATTACACGAATATGAATAATTATTACTATATGCTCTAGTTATGCTTTAACATTCATTAATACATGAAATATGAGATCAAACTTTTATTTCTTGATTTAACATATTTCTTAAGTGTTTTTTTGCAGTGAAAAGCTCAGTATCTTAGTTAAAGAAAATTGATGTGTTGAATGGCCATGAAATGAATTATTTGTATTAATCCATACTAGTTACATTCTAAGGTGATTGTTTTCTTAAATATTTGCTTGAAATATGTTACATTTGGTTAAGAACTAAAAGAATGTAAAATAGTGTAATTTGATTGGTAGGTTGACTAGGTTGCATGAAATTATTCTAAACCGCACTGCACTTTATTATAATACTAAAATGTCATTTCTTGTCATCTTCCTAGTCTATAAACATGGCTATTGGAAAGTGAAGACACCAAGCATGAGGCAAGCAATCATCACCCTCCATTTTCCTTTTTTTAAAATGTCAAAGAAGTTATTTTATCCATATTTTCTTGTGGAAGCTCCTAAAAAATGACCATCTCTTCTTCTCCAAAGTTTCTTCCAAATTTTTATACTCTCATACTTATAAAAAATGAATTTAATCCATAGGAATCCATAGAACACAAACTATAACAAGTTTCTACACTTTTATGCTTGAAAACCCTTGATTTTGGAGTTTAATTCCAATCTAATCAAGGTATATTCTTTTTCAAAATTTCTTGTGATGAATTTATGGTATCTTGGATGGTTACATGCTTTAGTATATTTTTCTATAATTGAAAACTTAAGTGGGATAGAATTGAAGCCAAACCCAAGCTAGTTAAGTTAATTTCTAACAAAAATTGATAGCCTTATAAAATACTATTAATTTACTTGTTCCTATTAATCTTGTAATGCTTATATTATATTTGGAAGTACATATGAATAATTATGAACAACAACAATTAGTTTACTTAATTGATGGTTAGAATCAATTTAAGTTAGAACTAAGTTTTCGTCATTTTGGGGCCTGCCCGAATATCTATATTTAAATTATTAGTGATTTAGTGGCTGCCCTAATGTTTACTATCTTGAATTAGTAGTGAATATGGAGTATGTATTGTTTTTGAGGTCATGTAATTGATATGGAATTGTTTACAAAAAATTGAAAAGTGGATATAATTTTAATTAGAATAGATTATGTGATTTATTAAAAGGATATTGAAGATACATGATTTGATTATGCTAGGCGTTTAGCACATCATACCATCCAAAGAGACTGACCTTTTCACTTAGCACAAAGTGGACTTGAGGTAAGTTGAAACTTTCCTTTGCTGTGTGAGAATAATGACATAATGTTGTTCACATTTTAATGTCATTGTAATTATTTATCAATTAACGTAATATTTGATGCATTTATGGTTCATAAAGCATGATACTATCAAGAATATAATGAGGTTTTTGTAAAGTAAGTATGGTACTAGATTGATGGTCGGGTTGGCAAAGGACCGGCAGACCTAACAAAAAATGGCAAATATCTGAGGTTGAAAAACCAAGATAGGAAAACCATAATGAATAAGATAAAATACGGCTAGTACGTGAGGTTGAAAGATAAAGTATGGAAACCCCGTATTATTTCTCTTATTTGCCAATCATTATGAACAAGTTTTGAAAACTACAGTCTATCACTATCAGTTAAGAACCAAACTTTAATGGCCCAAAAGAATGATTTTGAAAGAAAGTTGTAGAATTGGATAATGCATTTAATGATTTATGAGATTTACATGTATTATATTTTTTATTGTATCAGTTTCACCTTATTGAGCCTTTAGCTTATTAGATGCTTGTGTTGTAGGTGAAAATGTGTAGGTTTAGAGATTGACTAAGCCTCCAGAGCGGCTAGACAAAGATTTATTCATATGCCATGTTTCGAGTAGTTTTTATTACTTATTTTGAAAACTCTGTTCTATTTTTAAATAAGTCTCTCTATTATGGTTTTGTAAATAGATGTGTCAAACTATAGATGGGATAATAGCATCATGTACTCAATTTTGATTTATGTAAATGGTGTGTTTAAAATGAAATGAAATAATAAATAAATTCAAGTTCTTTTCTCTTATAGCCAAAAAGGAAAACTTTTATTTAAACCATAACTCTAATATTAAGGAAAAGTTAACATTTCTTGACTTAACTATACAGTTTGTTTAGGTTCTGCAATTAGGTTAAGGAGTGTTATAGTTTGTGGTAGCAGAGCAGAGGTTTAGTCATTCCTATAAACAAAACAAGGTACATGAACACATCCTGGCTTGGAAACTTGGCCAACTATTTGTTTATTTACTTTATGTCTACTTGATTAGATTTTATTTTATGTTATTATCATGATTGTGCACTTACTATTGGCTAATGAATGGAATGAGATTGGACAATGTATAGCAGGTTATGGCACAAAAAAGAAAGATAATGGATGATCATGAGGGTAATCATAGTTTCATGGATAATTTAACTTATCTCGTTCAACAATAGACTAGAATGCCTGGTGAATGGATATAATAATTTCAAGATATGCTACAAAGAAACAAAGAATAGAATCAATGACTTTCTCCACCACAAGCTTGATAGGATATTTCATAAGTTATTTATGAAAAATTTAGGAAGATAGAACCTATTAATTTTAATTATGGGTCTAATCCCATGGTTGCAAAGGAAAGGGTTAAATTGTTAAACACTATCTCTGACTGCATGTGAATTGATGATGTTGAAAAGGTATTGTGTGCAATTTTTTTGTTGAAGAAGGATGTTAGAAGTTGGTGGGAATGAGGTAAGCTTGTAGTGAATATAGAAGAGTTAACTTGGGAGGGGTTTAAAATAATCTTTTATAATAAGTATTTCACCAGGGATCCTAGTCACTCAAAGTAAAAGAACTACTAGAGTTAAAACAAGAAGGGATATTTGTATTTGATTATGTGAGAAAATTTGAAGAGGGTTGCAAGTATGTGCCATACATAGCCAGGGACAACAATGAGAAGATGGATTATTTCTTGAGGGGACTTAATCCTAAAATTAGAAGAGATGTGAGAATGTCTTTAGCAATACAGTTTAGGGAATTAGTGGATAAGGCTTTGATGACTGACTTAAATGAGAAAGAGATTGAGAAGTCCCATCAACAAAAGAAATAACTATCCAATCCAAGAAATCTGAATCAGTGGAAGAAAGGAGAGCAAAAATCAAACCAAGTGAATGAAATGCATCTTAGAGTTGGAGAGATTTTTATTGTAGTTGAAAGGTTTAAATTTACTAAGTGTGGTAAGAATTATTTTGGGGAATACTTTAGTGGTACTAATCATTGCTTTAAGTGTAAGAAGTCTAGACATATAGCAAAGGATTGCCTAATAATGTAGGGGAGAGTATATGTAATGACACAAGAATAAGCTAATGTAAATGCTTCTATAGTCATAGACAATTGCATTGATAGATTCAGGGTTTACATATTAATTTGAATTAAATGCATTTTGAGAAAAAATTAGGCATTACACCAGATTTATTAAAAGTAAGGTACAATGTGATAGTTCTATCTGGGAAAGAAATGGATTCCAACTAAATATTGAGGGCCTACTCTACTCAGATTAGTGATAAGATACTCTATGTGGATTTCATTGTTTTACCGATGCCAAATTTTGAGGTTATTTTAGGTATGGATTGGCTTACCAAATATCATGTAAAAAATGATTGTAATAAGAAGATTGTGATTTTTCAACCACATAGAGAATAATAGTTTGTGTTTAGCGGTACCTATTCTCATGGTCCTTACCAATTATAACTGCCTTAAAAGCTCCAAAGATATTGAATAAAGGTTGTGTTAGATATTTGGTAAGTGTTCTGGACACTTCGGTTGAAGCACAATTAAAGCTAAAAAAATAGATGTGGTTGAAGAATTTCTTGAGGTATTTCCAGATGATTTACCAGGATTGCCACCAAATTGAAAGATTGAATTTCTGATTGATGTTATACTAAGGACTACCCCTATTTCAAAAGCAGCATACTAAACGGAACCAAGAGAGTTGAAAGAGTTAAAAGTTCAACATGTTTTGTTCGTGAAAAAGAAAAATGGTACATTGCAGTTTTGCATTGATTATAAGTTAAATAAAATAACAGTCAAGAATAAGTATCCACTTTCATGAATAATTTATTTTGAATAATTTATTTGATCAATTACAAGGATCATCAGTATTTTCCATGATTGATTCATGCTCTTGGTATCATCAATTGAAAATCAAGGAAGAAGATATACAAAAGGCAGCATTCAGAACAAAGTATGTACATTTTGAATTTCTAGTGATGGCTTTTGGCTTAACCAATGCCCCCGCAACTTTTATGGATCTAATGAATAGGATGTGCAAGCAATTTCTCGATAAATTTGTGATTACATTTATTGATGACATCCGAATTTATTCACAAGATAAAGAAAAGCACAAGAAACATTTGAAAATTATGTTGCAAGTTCTTAAGAAAAAACAGTTGAGCAAGTGGTATTCCTAGGTTATGTAGTATCCAAGAATGGTATTTCTGTTGATCTGGGCAAGTAAAAGCTGTCATTAAGTGGCCAATACCAACAAATATATCAGAAGTAAGAAGTTTCTTAGCATTAGCATAGTACTATCGATGATTTGTTCAAGGGTTTTCAAAGATAGAAACTCCATTGGAAATGTTAACAAGAAAGAATGTGAAGTTCTTGTGGACCGATGCTTGTGAAAGAAGTTTTCAAGAATTAAAACATAAATTGACTACAACTTCTCTTCTTACCATTCCAATAGGAACTGGTGGATTCATGATATAGCGACGCTTCAAAAAATGGTTTAGGTGTTGTTTTGATGTAAAATGGGAAGGTTATTACCTATGCTTCAAGGCAATTGAAAGAGTATGAAAAGAATTACCAACCCATGATTTGGAACTTATTGTTGTGGTTTTTGCTTTGAAAATTTGGTAATATTATTTGTATGGTAAAAAGTGTGAGATTTACACAGATCACAAAATTTTGAAGTACTTATTTACCCAAAAGGAACTGAATATGAGACTACGGAGATGGTTATAACTTGGGAAGGATTATGATTGCATGATAAACTATCATCTTGGTAAAGTGAATGTAGTTGCAAATTCATTGAGTAGAAAATCCACATCTACTCTTTTTATCATACAAAAGTCAATACTACTGGATTTGCAAAAATTAAAGCTTGAAATTGTATTTAAAGGGAAAATATGTTCATTGTTAGCCTTAGTGTTGAAACCTATACTTCAAGATAGAATTAAAAGAAGGTCAAAAGATGGATATGCATTTGTGTAGATTGAAAAGAAAGATTGATGCTGGAAAAAGGCCAGACTTCTTTCTTAATCATGATCGAATTTTTCAATATAAAAGGCGACTATGCGTGTTGTTTGATAAGGCCATGAAAAAAGATAATTTAGAAGAAGCTCATACTACTCCTTACTCGGTATACCTAGGTCGCACAAAAATGTATAAAGATTTAAAACAACATTATTGATGGCCTAAAATGATGAAAGATATAACAAAATTTGTGGTTGTATGTCTAACTTGTCAACATGTTAAGATTGAACATCAAAGACCAATAGAGTTGTTGAAGCCTTTGTTGATTCCAGAGTGGAAATGGGAGAACATTATAATGGACTTTGTGCTTGGATTACCTAGAACTCAAAAGGGGTATCTTTCTATATGGGTAATTGTTGATAGATTAACTAAATCAACCCATTTTCTTCTAATGAAATTCACATGTAATATGGACCATTATGTTTAACAATATATTAAAGACCTAGTGAGGTTATATGGAGGGCAAGTTTCAATAGTATCTAACAAAGATCCTAAGTTTACATCTACATTTTGGAAGAGCTTACACAGTGCTATGGGAATGAAACTTGCATTTACTACAACATTTTATCCACAAAGCCATAAACAATTAGAGAGGGTTATTCAATATTAGATATGTTAAAAGCTTATGTGCTAGATTTTCAAGGGAGTTGGGATGCGAAGCTTCCATTAGTGGAGTTTATTTATAATAATAGCTATCAATCAATAATTGGAATGGCGCCTTATGAAGCATTATATGGAAGAAAATGTAGATCCCCAATTCTTTAGGATGAAGTTGGAGAACAAAGCCTACTTGGTCCGAAAATAGTTCAACGTACTACTAAGGTAGTGGAGAAGATGCGAGAGAAAATAAAGATCGTGTAAAGTAGACATAAATGTTATGTAGATAAATGGAGAAAAGATCTATAATTTTCCATTGGGGATCATGTGTTCTTAAAAGTAGCTCCCGTGAAAAGTATCATGAGATTTGGAAAGAAAGGAAAATCAGCTCAAGGTATATCGGCCCATTCGAGATTCTCGAAAGAGTTGTGATAAACCTTATAGAGTTCACTATATTTTCCATATGTCTATGTTGAGGAAGTACATTTCAAACCCCTTTCATGTGTTGAGTTATGAACTATTAGAATTGACTTCTCATTTAGCTTATGAAAAGAAATCGATGCAAATTCTGGATTGGAAGGAAAAAGAGTTGAGAAGAAAAAAGATTAAACTTGTTAAAGTATTATAGAGGAATCATTCAGTAGAAGAGGCCACATAGGAAAAAGAAGAAGAAATGTAGAGCAAGTATCTAGAATTATTTGGTACATCAAATTTCGAGGACAAATTTTTTATAAGGAATGGAGGATTTTAATGCCAAATTATCTCCAACATAGCTAATAATAAGCATCTGACATGAATATACATCAAACCAATATGCATTATTAGATTATGGCATACAAATAACATGATTACACGAACATGAATAATTATTACTATATGAGCCAGTTATGCTTTAACATGCATTAGTACATGAAATATGAGATCAAACTTTTATTTCTTGATTTAACATATTTCTTAAGTGCATTTTTGCAGTGAAAGCTTGGTATATCAGTTAAGGAAGATTGATATGTTGAATGGCCATGAAATAAATTATTTGTATTGCTCCATACTAGTTACATTCTAAAGTGATTGCTTGCTTAAATATTTGTTTGAAATATGTCACATTTGGCTAAGAACTAAAAGTATGCAAAATAGTGTAATTTGATTGGTAGGTTGACTAAATTGCATGAAATCATTCTAAACCATATTGCACTTTAGTATAATACCAAAGCATCAATTCATGTCATATCCCTCACCCATAAACGTGGCTCTTGGCATGAGAAGACACCAAGCATGAGGCAACTAATCATCACCCTCCACTTACCTCTTTTTGAAATATCAAAGATGTTATTTTTATCCTTATTTTCTTGTGAAAGCTCCTAAAAAATGATCATCCCTTCTTTTCCAAAGTTTTTTTCCAAATTTCTACACTCTCGTACTCATAAAAATTGAATTCAATCCATAGGAATCAATCGAACACAAACTAGAACATTTTTTTACCCTTTTAAGCTTAAAAACCATTGATTTTGGTGTTTAATTCAAATCTAATAAATGTATATTCTTTTTCAATGTTTCTTATGTTGAATTTATGGTATCTTGGATTGTTACATGTTTTACTAACTTTTTGTATGATTGAAAACTCAAGTGGGATAGACTTGAGGCCAAAACCAAGCTAGTAAGTTAGTTTATAGCAAAAATTGATAGACTTATGAAATATGATTAATTTGCTTGTTTCTAATAATCTTGTAATTCTTATATTGTATTCAGAAGTGCCTATGAATGATTATGAATAATAGCAATTAGTTTGCCTAATTGATGGTTAGAATTAATTTAAGTTAGAACTGAATTTGCGTCATGTTAATTTGGATTATGTTCAAGTTTTGGGGGTTGCCCTAATATCTATGTTTGAATTATTACTGATTTAGTGGCTACCTTAATGTTTAGTGTCTTTAATTAGTAGTAAATATGGAGTATACTCTGTTATTGAGGTCATGTAATTAATATGGGATTGTTTACAAAAGAGTGAAAAGTGTATATGATTTTAATTTGAATAGGTTATGTGATTTATTTAAAGGATATTAAAGGCACATGATTTGATTATGTTAGGACTTTAGCACATCATACCTTCCAAAGAGACTAACCTTTTCACTTAGCACAAAGTGGACTTGAGGTAAGTTGAAACTTTCATTTGTTGTATTACAAGAATCATATAATGTTGTTCATTTTTTATTGTAATTGTCATTATTTATCAAATGATATAATGTTGGATGCATTAATGGTTCATGAAGCATGATACTATCAAAAATATAATGAGGTTTTTAAAAAGAAAGTATGACACTTGATTGATGGTCGGGTAGGCAAGGGATGGGGAGGGACCTTCGGACCCAACAAAAGGTAGCAAATACTTGAGGTTGAAACCGAAGATAGGAAAACCATAATGAATGATATAGAATACAGCTAATACATGAGGTTAAAGACCAGGTATGGAAACTCTGTATTATTTCCTTATTGGGTAATCATTAGGAATAGGTTTTGAAAACCACAGTCTATTTCTATTAGTTAACTACCACACTTCAAGGGGCTGAAAGAATGATTTATGCAAGGAAGTTTTTTAATTGAATAATACATTTAATAATTTATGAGATTTACATGTACTATATTTATTATTGCATCAGTTTCACCTTACTAAGACTTTAACTTATTAGATTCTTGTGATATATGTGAAAATGTATAGGTTTAGAGGTTGACTAAGTCACTAAAGCGATCGGACAGACATTTGTTCATATGCCATGCTTGAGCAATTTTTATAGCCTGTTTTGAAAACTCTAGTTTTGTTTTTAAATAAGTCTTTTTGTAATAGTTTTGTAAATAGATGTGTTAAAACTATAGACGAGATAATAGCATCATGTACTTAGTTTTGATTTATGGAAATGGTGTGTTTAAAATGAAATGAAACAACAAATGAATTCAAGTTCTTTTCTCATATAACCAAAAAGGGAAACTTTTATTAAAACTATAACTCTAATATTGGTGAAAAGTTAACATTTCTTGACTTAACTATATCAACTTGTTTAGATTCTGCAGTTAGGTTAAGGGTGTTTAAGTTACGATAGTGCATGATAAGTCCTTGGACTTGAGGCACCATGGTAACCTTGTGCACAACATGTTGCCATTTGATGTATGCTTGGATTTGTTGACAATCACATGCGAAGTATGCTGGGTGAAGCATCCTTGTGATGGAGGTTGATAAGAGACCAATAAAGGATCAATCATCTATATGGCATAATAGGTAAATTTATGATGCATTTCATGGTCCTTGATTTAAAGTCTTTAACCAAATTAGGATGAATATTAGACAAGGGATTTTTAATGATTCATCAAGAGTCAATGGAACTAGAAATCATATTTATAAGGTAAATTATGATTTTGACTAATAATCCATACCCTAAACTTAATTAAGAGGTTAGTTGACGTAAGGACCGGTCTTGCATGGTAGTTATAATAGGAAATAGGTTCTCTGATTATTTCACATAAGACTAGGTAGTCAAAATCCACTACTAGGTGCTTTCCATTACTTATGTGGTTCTTGGAATTAAGGATTTAATTCAATATAATTAATTATTTTAGGTTAATTAATTATAATATATAATATTCACTTATGTTGCAAGCCTACTGCTAGCTTAATTGTGAACCAAATCGGTTACACACAAATTAAAATAATCTAGAAGTAATCCAAGGAGTTGGATTAAGTTAATTAATAAATATTAATTAAGTAGAGCTAGAATTAATTTAAGGAGTTAAATTAATTCATTCAACTAAATAATATGACTATTTAATTAGACTTAATTAAGATTAGAGGCTCACGGTGAGTGAATAAATTAATTGATTTGATAAATTAATTAATGGGCTTTAGTTAATTTAAGGAGTTAAGTTAATTTAACCTATTTAAATAAAATGATTATTTGAATTGGGCCTACTTTATTTAGGTGGCCCTACGGAATCAATTAATTAATTGATTGGATCAATAAATTAAGTTTGGTTTGAATAATTGATGAAGATCAATTAGATTCCAAGCCCAAAATTAATGGGCTCGTAGAAGAGGCCCAACTAGAAGTTTTGGATATTAAGTCTAAGACATCTAGTCTTAGATTGAAAGAAACAAGGTAAGAAGGAATAAGATAGTCATAAACTTGGAAAAGGATCAAATGATAAGTGCATATTTTGACATATTTTTATATCAAATCCTTTATACTTTTCTTGCTTTATTCTTGTTAATATTCTTATTTTATTAATGTTTTGTGTTAGGGAATAAATGGAAGCATGTTTTCAGACTTGTGCAGTTTTTGTAATTTGAGCATAACTTCATGATCAAAAGCTCTATGGACCTAAAGCTTGTTTCATTTGAAATCCAAGAGATAGAGGTACAACTTTTATGTTGGAGGCTCAGCCCAATTCAATCTTGATGATAGCAGAAAATTCGTCCAAGTAATTACACAAAATGGATCACCAAAATTCAGATCAGAGTTCAGCCCAGTATTGACTTATTTTACCAATTCGGTTATATATCTTGACCCTAAATTTATTTTGGTCTGAAATTTGGATATGTTATACCCAAGAGGTAAATAAACAAGTTTTCTGAAGACATGATGGTGTGAAAATGTGTCGAAATGGTAAAACCATAGGCTGCAAGTTGCTGCTGATGTTACAGGGCGGCTCTTGGACATGACTCGGTAATTTGACCATATCTCCTTCATCCGATCGCCAAATTTGACAAAATATATATGAAAATATATCAGAGTTGAAAGATCTACAATTTTTATTCTTTACGTATCTTCAAACTCTGGATGTATCTGACCGAAAAATGTAATTCAATTCAGTGGTTGAGAAATTTGTGTAACAACTTACCAACTCTTGGCAACTAGCATACCACTTGATTAACCCCTCCATTATTTGTTTGGCCTCTAGCTTACTCCAAGTACTATAAATAGGCCATGTATTCAGCTTGTAAGAGGAGGGGGGTAGAGGGTTTCTTTAGGCTAAGTTATCTAGTTTGTATGTTTTCTAGTATTGTAAGTTTTCTAGTAGTAATAGAAATGCATTCTCTAGTTTCTCTTATATTTTCAGTCTTTGTTACTTTTATTATGTCTTTCTAAATTTCATTTTGCTGAAGAAAAAGAGTGAATCTCTTAATGGAGGAAGAGAAATGGTTATAAGGGTAGAAATTGTTTAAGTATGTTGTATTATTATTATTATTTTTGATCTAAACCCTACTTATTTTTGTGGTGATTCTTGATTTATGTATCTCCAATGGCACAATAAATACTTGGGTTCATTTAGCTTATTGTACGGTTTTACCCCACCGACTGCTAATGTGAAATCTTGATTTGTTGTTGATGAAGGAGTATATAAATGCTTGATCCCATAAATAAGTGTTGGCGTTAAGAGATAATTTGCAATAGTAAGACAATATCATGATTACCTTATTGCATGAGTTACTTGATAATATCTTCCCATTGGAACCTTCATTATGTATGGATTCCAATTGTGGCAATTAATAGAGGTAAAAAGAATAAATAACCATTTATCTATCCAAAACTCAAGAGTGGATCCCTAATCCTCAGTACTTTTATTACTTCGATTTTTTCTTTAGCTACATCATACATTAATTGTTCATATATTTTTGATTCACATAAACTCCATCTTTTTATAAATATAAACTTGAATTCTTCAAACAAATTTCCTGTGGACCGACCTCGGACTCACGAGAAATTTATTACTTACTACAACCTGCACTTGGGTTTGCAACCTTAAAGTTGTAGCATCAAACCTAATTAGAATATGAATGAACCAACTTGTGTATAAGTACATAAGACTAGGGGACGAAATCAAAACTTATTTTTAAGGAAATAATTTGTTCCCCCTCATACACTTTCTTTACTCTCTTTTCTTCCCTCAAAGTCTTATGTTTTTCCATCAAAAAGCTTCCATTCCTTTTTTTATTAAAGTTCAAGTCTTTATTCACCCAAATGAATTAAGAATTGAATGTCACTCCCAAAAATCTTGAATTGAAATAAAAGATCAAAATTCTTTAGCAAGCTTTTTGATTAGTGGGCTTGTCCGAGGTATAGATATCATCATGGAGAAGACAAGTGTTCCTGTGGGGAATCTATTTCTCATCTAGGCACAATTCAAATTATCCAATTAGCTTCATTAACCAGAGTGCTAATTTCCAAGTATTGTGAATCATTATTTAATGCAGTTAAACGGGTAATTAGAATGCAATAAAATAATTGTTGGAAGTCTGGGGCTGCATGTGATTAATTATTTTATGCATGTTTAATTTTTTTAGTTTTCTTCTGCGTATGTCCTGTGATTATGTGGACCCAATAGTGGTATTAAATCCTGAGTTCTGCATTCTTAATTAATTTCTCAATAACAGCCTGAAATTCATATAATGAATATTATGTTGTTAATTGCCCATTTTTGTTTGGGAAATTAAATCTTTTTTTCATGCATTATTAATAAATTTTAAACATAATCAATAAGAACACAAAAAAATCACTACTCTAGATTCACCATCTACCACCTTATGCGTTACGACGGTAGACTAGCTAGCTGAGACTAACATGGGCAGTAAGGGAGTTTTCTTACATGCGCGTATAGGTAGGGCAGTCGACAGGCATATGTTACAAATAGCCCAAGAAATATAGCACATTGCAAAGAAAAGAAATCTTGGTAGTGGCAGGGTTATGAAATACAATGTCGGGCATCACCCAAGGTTAGCAGATGCAGAACTGTACAACCAAGTAGGCTGGGTGGATAGGTAAAGGCCTAATGGCATGGGGTCAATACGCATATGCATCTGCCTGTTGCACGATAATTCTCGCTTGTGTGCATTGCTTTCATGCGTATGCTTCCATGCAGCACCCAACAGATGCAACGCGCAGTGGCCTATCACACCCATTTTTTGTGGTAGATAGGTTGCCAGCCTGTCGTGTGCATGGGATAGGCATCAGGCGTATTAGTGTCTGTCGTGTAGTGTTGTTGCGTTAATTAATTTTTTGAGATTTTTAAAGTTAACTATTAATTTCAAATTAAAAGGGTTTTTTCTTGAAAACTTCTGTATTTATTTTCAAACATGAGAAACGACAAGTTAAATATTTTGATTACATACTTTGACTTTGTGTCATATGATGAATGAATTAAGCATGTATTTGAGGATGATCACGAATCTAAAACCATTTATTTGGATATTCTATGTATGATTTTAGTGCTTTGGGTTTTAATCAAAATGAGGTCTGCATATCATGCCTTTTTATCTATTTTACTCTGAATGTAGATTCTATCTCCCACCTATGTGCCTCTTCTTAGAAAAAAATTTAATATTTTCTATAAGGAGTACAAAATATAATGAGAGTAGATTATAGGATGCGAGGTCTTCTTTTTGATTGACAAGAAGAAGGAGCAAGGTGGAGAAAAGCAAGACATGAAGGCCTATGAATATGTGGGTGATATATTCATTTTAATTGTTACACTTAGAAAGACCATGAGCCACTTTGGCTCGAGTGGATCGCATAGGATATGACCTATGATCATCCCTTTTATTTATGTATGTATGGTGAAGCATGAATGTTTTATTTAATACCTTCCCATTGATTATACTCTCTTCCTAGTGTAACATTAAATAAATAAGCTTAGGATTAATGGATTAGGTCTTAGAATTACAAAGTTTAACCTACATTTGAAAATTCAAGTTTAAGGAACTTTTAACTAAATTCCATATCAAGTGAATAGGGACAAAACTGGGTTGGACTAGGTTGTTCGTGCCTTCCATCAAAAGTAGATGACATGATAATGCTACTTCATTTAGAACATCATCTATGAGTCGTGGAAGGCCTAAATGATGGAATGTTGTGATCACTACTTAGCATGGTGATGCCCATGGGATGGACTCGTCTTTACTGTCTTCCTGGAGTCGTGGGATGTTTAGATGCTCTATCTACATGGAGAGTACCATATGTTATTATAAAATTAGTTTAGAATAGTGCTTGATGTGCCAATTAGTGGCGAGCTTTTATACTCTTATAAAAATAATCTTATTCATGATGTTTATTAATTTAAAGGCACTTTCCATAAACTTTGGCTTAGTTATAACGCATGTATATTGGTGCTTGTTAAGAAACAATTACACCAAACGACCCATGGGAAGTTCTTAATTTGAAACATGGTTTATTGAAAGAGAATTTTATAGTTACGATAATGCATTTACTAGTCCTCAGATTTGAGACACCATGGTGGCCTTGTGCACGACATCATGCACTTTTATTTATTTTTCAATTACATGACAATCACAAGGGGTTTATGTTGGGTATATGATATTTGTATATAGAGGTCAATAAGAGGCCAACAAAGGATTCATCACCTATCTGATTGAATAGAAGAATCTCTTATGTTTTCATAGTCCTTGATTTTGAAGACCTTGCCAAGGCATAATGAATACTAGACTGGGGTTTTCTAGTATTTCATCAAAAGATCATTGTGACTTGAAATGACATCATAGTTATTAAGTCATAATAAGGTTTCAACTAATAATCCATGCCCTATACTTAATTGGGAGATTAGTTGATGAAAGGACCATATTTGCATAATACTCATTACAAAAAATGTTCACTTACAATTCATTGCTAAGTGCTTCTCTTGACTTGGGAGACTATTGGAATTAAGGGGTTAATTCCAAGGGGATTAATTAAATATAATAATTAATCAAAATACTAATTTATTGATAAGTTGCAAATGTTGTAAGGCCACTGTTAGCTTAATTGTGAACCTAAAAGATCACACACAAATCGAGATGATCCACTTTTAATCTAATATGATCCAATGAGTAGGATTAAGTTAATTAAAGGTGATTAATTAACTTGAACTAGAATTAATTTAAGAGGGTTAAATAAATTCTTCCAAATAATTAATATGATTAATTATTTGGACCCAATAAAGATCAGGGGCTTATGGGAGTGAGTGAGTTAATTAATTAGATCAAATAATTAGCTAGACTTAAATTAATTTAACTAATTAAAATAATATGATTATTTTAATTATGCCTAATTTGATTAGGTGGTCTTTTATGGAACCAATGAATCTGTTGATTTGATCAATTAATTATATTGGGCTTTTATTAATTGATTGAGATTAATTAATTGGACTTTAAAATTAAATAGAGTCCAAGACCATGGGATTAGATGTCCATTAGGATTCTAATTATAATAATCATAGAGTCCTAATATAAGATGGAAAAGACTTTGTCTTGGAGTGAAAGAAAGAAGCAAATGATAAGGAAGAAGAAGGTTTCCTAATTGGATGAGGAAATGGATGAGGATAAGAAATGAATGTTAGAGTAGTTCCCAATGCGCCAATTAGATTAGGCATGTATCATACTCTTGTATTTGTAAAATAATCTTTTTCAGATCATATTAACAAAATAGATAATTATTTTATCTTTAATTGCGTATAATAATTAAATAAAATCCCAAAACCAAACTAAACTACAGGGCATGGTCGCACATATGATGGCGATCCTGAAATATTCCTCTATGCCTTTGGTTTTAAATTAAATGGGACATTAAATAGCCCAATAAACTCATGCATACGATGTATGCTTCTATGAAGAGAATGTCTCGCTCCATGAACATTAGTGTACTGATGCTAGTAGATGTATGCAGGTGCTTGTTAGAGAACAAGTCACTAGAAATTCTTAGTTGGAGATGTTATTTGTTGAAATAAAATTTTTCATGTTATGATAGTACACGATTAGTCCTTAGACTTAAAGTACCATGGTAGCCTTGTGCATCTCCAATTTGCTAAGTCAATCAAACAGTTTTATTTCCTTAATACGAATGACCAAGCATGTACAAAAGGGTTAGTGGGAGCGTGGTAATGATTGTTGTATTTTACATTGATAACATTATACTCATAGTGATGATGTAGGAATGTTGAAGTCAACTGAAACTTATCATCTACAAAGTTCTCCAAGAGGGATTTAGGAGAAGCATTCTCGGGATTAAGGATTGAGATCTATAGAGATAGATCTAAAAGAATGCTTGGACTATCCTAAATCCAAGTACACATATTAGATGTTAAAAGGGTTTAACATAGAAGAATCCTAGGAGAGATTCTTGCTTTATGAGTCATGGGATTTCTCTTTCGAAATCCACATCCCCAAGGACTTTTGAAAGAAAGAGAAACAATAACTCACATACTTTATTCATCGTTGATAGGATGTATAAAATATACAAATCTATGTTCAAGATTTCATATAAAAAATGCTTTGGGTGTCATAAGCAGATATCAATCAATTCGATGCGAAAAGCATTGAAAGCCATAAAGATGATCTTTAATGCTTACGAAGTACTAAGGATCTCTTCTTGGAGTACGGTTATGGAGAACTAAAACTAAGATGCTTCATCTAGTTTTTAGTCCAAAATAGATGACTTGAAGTCTATGTCTAGATTTGTGTTCATTCTAAATAGTAAGATGGTTAGATGGAAAGAGTTCCAAGCTTGTAATAATTGTGGATTTTCACTACCGTGGTTGAATACAATGGACATACAATGCTGCAAAATGAGACTATTTGGATGGGGAACTTCATCCAAATGTTTAATGTAGTTCCAATCATTTTTTGATCGAGTATCAAAGTACTACAATAATAATAGGGCTATTTCACAAACAAAGAAGTCAAGGTTTCATCAAAGGATCCAAGCAGAAATAGATTCCATGATTCTAAAAATTGCTGGTAGAGGCACGTCAGTGTGCAAAGATTTACCTCAGTAGAAACTTAATACAAGGTCAATTACCTTTAGGGCAAGTGGGAGATTGTTACAGTGGTGCCCGATGAGCCAATTGATTTGGTTGTCCTTATACTCTTATGAATCAATCTTATTCATATTAATATTAGTAAAATGGTATTCTTAATCTTAAATTCATCATAAGAATTAGATAAAATGCTTAGATAACACATAGTTATGGGGCATGGTCGCGCATATGATGGCGATCATGGTATATACCTCTAAGGTTGTTGTCTTAACACGTTCCAAGTTAAGGATCAATGAGATGGAACATTATTGTTCTCACTAAGACTTTTGCATATGATACAGACTCGAAAGAAAGACACCTCATTCCAGGGGTATTGGTGTGGTGATACTAGTGCATATATACGAGTGTTTATTTGGGAACAAGTCACTTAACAACCCTACCTGAAAATTCTCAATTGGAAATATTCTTTTGTCGAATGAAAATTTTCTCATTACGATAGTGTAAGAATTAGTCCTTAGACTTGAGGCACTATGGTAACCTTGTGCATGACATGTTGCACCTTGATGTATTTTCTATTTGCATAACAATCATAAGGGGTTTATGTTGGGTGTAACATCTTCATGTATGGAGGTCAATGAGTGGCTAATAAAGGATCCAACACCTATCTAGATGAATAGGTGAATATCCTATGTGTTCCACTGTTCTTGACTCTAAAATCTTTGGATAAGGTTCGATGGAAATTAGAAGTAGGGCTTTCTAATTGTTCATCATTAAGTCAAGCTACTAGGAATAAAAACATAGTTATTAAGTTGTTGTGGTTTCAACTAATAATCCATGCTCTAGGCTCAATTAGAAGATTAGATGATGGAATGACCGTACTTAAATGGTATTCGTAATTGGAATAGGTCCTTACCTTCACCTAAGACTTGAAGTCATGATGTACTGCTAGGTACTTCATATGACTTGTAGGTTCTTGGAATTAATGGGTTAGTTTCAAGAGGATTAATTAATTAGATTAATTAATCAAAATAATTAAATTGTTTTCACTAAATCACAAGAGTTGTGAACCCACGGGTAGCTTAGAGTAAACCTAAAGGGTCACATACTAAGTTGGTAAGAGTACACTTTTAACTAGAATATATCCAAGGGTTTGATCAAATTAATTAACAGAGATTAATTAATTTGTGGCTCAAAATTGATTTAAGAAGTTAAATCAATTTCTCCAAATAAGTAATTTAATTAGATTTAATAAGATTAGGATGTCGATGTGGAACTAATTAACTAATTAATTGGAATGATCAATTAATTAAATAGGATATAAATTAATTTAAGGAGTTGAATTAATTTATTCAATTAAATAATGTGATTATTTAATTGAACCTAATATGATTAGGAGTCCTACATATGATCAAGTTAATTAATCAATATGATTAATTAATTAAATTGGGCATTTATGGAGTAGGTTCTAATATGATTAGAAAGTCTAAGCCGAAATAAACTTGTCTTGGAGTTTGACAGAAAGAATGAATTAGATAAGGAAAGGTGCAAGTAGAAACCTAGTGGGACTAGGATTGGAGGAGTTCGTTATAAGGACTCCTCCCCCCCCCCCACCCAAATAGCCAATTCTTGTAGAAAACAAGAGAGAGAAATCGGCCAGCTCTCTTGAAGAGAAAAACTGCCTCATTCTCCCTTTTTCTTAGATCCTTTCTTCCATCAAAAGGTTTCTCAATTTGATCATGGTCCAATTTTTCTATTCACTAGTTGAATTAATAATTAAACTCCACATATTCTATAGTAGAATAAGGCCTTTTGAATCTACTAGCATGGATTCAATTAATGTAGAAATTTTCAAAGTGTGGATATGCTTAGAAGGGTAACACTTAGGACTCTAAGTAAACCTTTCCAACGCGAGGGGTTCTGAATCAAGATATGCTCTGGGTACCATCAACTGAAAATAAAGGAAGATGATATCCCTAAGACAACATTTAGTATAAGGTATGGGTATTATGAATTTTTGGTGATGCCATTCGGATTGACTAACGCTCCAGCAGCATTCATAGATCTGATGAATAGAGTGTTTAAGGAGTTTTTTGATAAATTCATTATTATATTTATCGATGACATTTAAGTTTACTCCAGAACTAAAGAAAAGCATGCCGCACATTTGAGATAAATACTGGAGGTCCTGAAAGTAAAGCAATTATACGCCAAATTCAAGAAATACGAGTTCTGGTTAGATCGTGTAGTATTCCTTAGACATGTTATATCAGGAGCGAGAATATCAAAAGATCCAAGTAAAGTTAAAGTTATTAACAACTCGATGCACCCTACTATTCCTTTGGAGGTGTACAGTTTTTTGGGTTTAGTTAGATATTACCGAAGATTCATGGAGGGATTCTTCAACATTGCTATGCCATTGACACAATTAACTAGAAAACGGGTGATATTTAGATGGACTGATATGTGTGAGCGATGTTTCCAGGAGCTAAAAAAGAAGTTGACTTCAGCACCTATTCTCTCAACTCCAACAGGTACTGAAGGATTCGTAATTTATAGTGACACATCGAAGAATGGATTAGGATGTGTACTGATGCAGAATGACAAAGTAATTGCGTATACATCTAGGCAACTTAAAGTATACAAAAAGAATTACCCCACGTATGACTTGGAACTTGCTACTGTAGTATTTGTGCTTAAAATATGTAGACATTATCTATAAGGTGAACGGTGCGAGATCTATACGGATCACAAGAGCCTCAAATACTTCTTCATGTAGAAAGAGTTGAATATGCGGCAACGGAGATGGCTAGAACTGGTAAAAGATTATGATCGTGTGATTAATTACCACCTCGATAAAGCCAATGTTGTAGCTAATGCATTGGGCCGAAAATCCACACAAAGTACAATAGCTATGGCTTTAATTCAGAAACCAAAATTGAATGAGTTGCAAAAAATAAACATAGAGATTTCATAGACAGGAGTAATAGAGGCAAAGTTGGCAGCCCTGATGCTTTAGCCTACGCTAATTGATAGGATCAAATAGGGGCAACGAGATGATGAATATCTCATCAACATGAGAAAAGATGTTGCTGCAGGGAAGTCTCCTAAATTTAAGATGACTCAGAATGATATTTTATAATTTAGATGGTGGTTTTATGTGCCAAATGTTGATAATATTCGGAAAGATATTTTAAAAGAGGCACATTCAACCTCTTATTCAGTACATCCAAGGGCTACCAAGATGTATAGAGATTTGAAAATGGATTATTGGTAGCTGGGTATGAAAAAGGACATAGCCAGCATGTGGAGCAATGTCTAACATATCAGCAGATAAAGGTCGAACATCAATGACCCACAGGGACTTTGCAACCTCTACTCATTCCAGAACGAAAATAGGAAAGGATCACCATGGATTTTCGTAACTAGTTTGCCAAAGACTACTAAGGGTCATGATGCTATTTGGACTATCGTTGATAGATTGACCAAGTCTGCTCATTTTCTTCCCATATGTTCTACCTATTCCATGGATCGCTATGCCCAATTATACTTTCAGGAGATTGTCAGACTTCATGGTGTGCTATTGTCTATAGTTTCTAATAAAGATTCGAGATTTTTATCTGCTTTTTGGAGGAGTTTACATAAAGCTTTGGGAACACAATTGTCATTCAATACAACATATCACCCTCAGATGGATGGGCAATCTTAATGAATAATATAGACATTGGAGGATATGCTCAGAGCCTATGTATTAGACTTCCAAGGTCAGCGGAGTAAATTCCTACCTTTGGTGGAGTTTTCGTATAACAACAACAATCAGACTAGCATTAGAATGGCTCCATATGAAGCATTGTATGGTAAAAAGTGTAGGTCTTTGATACACTGGGATGAAGTTGGTGAGAAGAAACTTTTTGGCCCAAATATGATTCGAGAGATGACAGAAGGCGTGTTACAGATTCGACAAAGAATGCAAACTACCCAAATTATGCAAATTGATGAAGAAGGGCACTAGAGTTTGCGGTAGGAGATCAAGTTTTTTGAAAATAGCACCAATGAAGGGCATCATGCGGTTTGGGAAGAAAGGAAAATTGAGTCCCAGATATATTGGCCCTTTCTCTGTGATTGAAAAAATTGGTGATGTTGCTTACAAACTGAATCTGCCGGCATCTATATCCCAAATACATAATATATTTCATGTGTCTATGTTGAGGAAATATATTGCTAATCCCTCTCACATTCTGAAGAATGAACCAGTGGAATTAAAGGCAGATTTATAAATAGATTCCATTATTTAAAGTGTTATAGAGAAACCAACAGATAGAAGAGGCCACTTGAGAAAGGGAGGATGAGATGAGAATTAAGTATCCTGAACTTTTTCAGTAAGTGAAATTTCAGGGGCAAAATTTTTATAAGGAGGGGAGGATGTGATACCCAAACCTCTCACTACTCACCTGGTCAAATATGATTCATGTATTATATGTTATTTACGTGATATTGACATCATATAATTTATTTTATTTTATACGGCGTTCTTAATCATTAAACTTAATTATGAAGCTCTTGCACAGTATTGATTATCGAATCCCCTAACATAAATGGTCAATTCTACATTAGGATAAGAAAAAAATTGGTATCAATATGATGAATATCACTAGGTTATATGTTATAATTTTTAGAAGTATTAAAGGTGTCACTAATAAGTTTATATAGTTTAATTTGATTTGATCAAGTTATTTCAAAAGTATATATTTGTAAATTAACATACTTGGGATATTGGACATGATATAATGTGATTTAAGTATCATATTACAAGGTCAATATGTGCATATGATTTTAGAAATGCAAACAAGACAATCATTTAAGAATCAGATGCCAATCAGTTTAGAGATCGAATGGACGGTTAAGAAATTAGGGTAGAATTTATTATCTGATGGTATGAAAATTAAAATGTGTTGTAAATAGATAAATAAATAATGAGAAACACTAGATTATAGCTGTATAAGTTGTGTGTAACTTCAGATTTGAACTACCACTTGATACCTCAATCTTTGCCAACTCAAGCTACCACCTCAACCTTTCTTCATTTCTATCCTTGAACCATGACCAAAAACCATTTTCTAAGTTATTTCACCTCCAAAACGTCTATATTAAATTTTAGAAATTTCTCCCAAGTGATTACAAGTAAAGAAAAAGGTGAAGGAAGCAAAGGGAAGGAAGGAGGAGCAAGTAGAAGTTTAAATTTGTGCATAAGTGAGTTTAACCTATGTTTTTTATTTAAGTTCTTGAATTGTTTGATAGTTTATGATTTTTAAATCTTCTATTATTATTTATAATCATTTTAGGATGTTATTTATGGTCTTATTCACAAAAGAGGAATTTTTGGTTGCAAAATCGCAATAGAAATCAATAGGGATAGAAACTGTATACTTGATGATTTTTATTTTTAAAGATTTATATATGTATAATAACTTCATTAAAACCTATATATTTCACCATATATGTGTTTATATATAAGTTTAAGTGATGTATGTAAGTTTGGAGAGGTTATAAATTGAAATATGGTTTGATAATTAAAGAGACACTCAAAACTATCATGATAGAACTTATAGTTTTTGTGCTGTGATAAGTGAGTTGGTTTTGCTGAGGTAAATCAGTGATTTTAGGCAATTATAAAACATGATTGCATTTATCTACATGTTAGATAAGTGTGGTAAAAATTTGGGGGGTGATTGGATATACTTTGGGATGTCAAAATTATCATGCAACTAAATTGGATAGCAAGAAAATATGAAAATGTGAATCTATCCTATTTGATAACTTAACATGTTTCAACCTATACATGTTGCTATTGAGTGTTATAAATTAGGTACATGCTATTAGAGTTATAATACTTCAATTATATGATGTTTACATGTATCTAAGATGAAAAATTAAGGTATTTGAGGGACTATATTGGATCTACTTTGTGAAAGCTTGATTGTTACCTAGATAGTTTGGTGTTTAAGGTATTAGTATGAGATTTTGTGCTTTTAACTTGCCAAATTCGGAATGGTGCTTGATGTTGGGTAATATTATAGGCTATTTTACATCTAAGATTGGAAAAGACCACTAAACAAATCTAGACTAAGTTGCCAACCAAGTGAAAGGTAAGTAAAGATTTATTTACAACTACATGCATAGACATAGAAAATGTGTGCTTTAATATGCATGGATTTGCAGGTTCATGTGCATGGATTTGCAGGTTCATGCTTCTGAGTGTGTATAGGTTTGCATGCTTATATCATTATTGGTCATTGTATTATGGCAGTGTGCAAAGCTCTTTTCCTATGCATGGCATAGTAGCATTGGCCAGGGGCCCAAGAAATAAATGATTTTGAGAGAAATATTTTGATGTATGGAATTGCATTGTGGACATAGCATTTTGAGATGCAAGATTTGATATTGTGGATTATTCTTTGACATGTATAATCTTTACTTGCAGAATATTACCTCTTATAGTTTATGCATTGTAGCACGGCGATGCTTGAAGTATCTTTTGCTGACTGGGCGGCTGTTAGAGCTTCTGCAGGTGTCTGAGGTAGTGTGTACATAGATATCGAACTGTTGGGCTATTTTTTTTGGCTTGTTATATTCTGAGTCTGTTACATTTTATTTTGAGACTTGTACTATATTTTATTTTTAAAACTTTACTACAAACAAATATGTAAATATTGTGGTCATTGTAGGTATTGTGCTTTTATATAAATATTGATCCTGCTATATACATAATTTATGTGAGGAAGTATTTTAAATAGGCTTGTTCACATAAAAAGTGATTTATCTTTTTTTTAAAATTTACAAAAAAAAAATATCGCATGTACACACAAGTTCTAGCATGTTAAATTATACTTTATATATAGTTGTTGAGTAGTGGGTGTTATACTAATCCTTGAACTTGAGGCACCATGGTAGCCTTGTGTATAACCTGCAGCATTTTGATACATCTTTTGATTGCTTGACAATCACAAATGGGATATGTTGGATGTTGCACTGGTGTACATGGAGGTTTATGAGTGGCCAATATATAATCTGTCACTTGTCAATGATAAGTGAATCTTCTATGTTTTTATAATTCTTGACTCGAAAACCTTGGCCAAGGTAGGATGAATATTAATTCATCAAGAGTCATTAGAACTTGGAATGGAATTATTTTAATTGAATCAATTAGGGTTTCGACTTATAATTCATATCTTAGATTCAATCGGGAAGTTAGATAACAGATAGACCTTAAGTGTATGGCACTCGTAATAGAAATAAGTTTACTTATTTTTTTACCCAAGACTAGTTTGCCATGATTACTTGCTAGATGTTTTCATGATAATGAGATTTTTGAAATTAAGAAGTTAATTCCAAGTGGATTAATTAATTAGATTAATTAATCAAAATAATTATTAATTATAAGATGTAAGAATTGCGAACCCACTACTAGCTTAGTTGTGAACCTAAAATGTCACACACTATAATAAGGATTAATTAATTATGTTTTAATTTAATTCAAGTATTAAATTAAATATTCATTAAGTAATTAAATTATTTAATTAAACCTAATTTGATTAGAAAGCCTAATGGAGTGAATTACTTAATTGATAGATTAATTAAATAATTAAAGACTAAATTAGTTTAATTGTTAAATTAATCAAGCTAATTAAATAATTGGATTATTTAATTGGGCTTGATGGAGTTAATTGATTTGATCAATTAAGTGAATTTGGGCCTAATCAATTAATTGTGAATTAATTAATGGACTTATTAATTAGATTAAAAGCCCAAACCCAAATATTTAGTTCATAGCTCATTAGTAGAGGCCCATCAAGCATTTGAAATATTTAAAAGATGGAGGACTTTTTTGTAAATATCCAAAAGGATGATTGTCATCCAATTTTGGAAGGGGTTGAAGATTTTGAATTTATTGAGGATCAATCAAAATCCTCAACCAACCTTAACATAGTGGCCGATTTTTTGTACAAGGTAGATGTGCTAAAATCGGCCACTACTTATTTTGGAGGAGGAAGTTTTTGATTATGAACCTATACTATTTTAAAAAACTTTTGGTAACACAATAAAAAAAATCAGCCATTAAAAAAAAGGTTAGGAGAAAAAGTTTCTTTTTCATTTTTCATACTCTCTCCATCTTCTTGTCTTCTTCCGAGAATAATCAAGAAACTTTTCTTGATTTTTCCATCAACACAATTCTTATTTCCAATGGTTGGATTAAGAATTAGTGTTTTCTATAATACTCCATTATTCATTATGTGGACTTCTTTAGAGGGAGAACATTTGGACTCCTTAGACGAGATGTATTGCACCAATCCAGCAATTGATTGCCTCTCTACATCAATCGAAGTGTTCTACAAGGGTAAGAATACACTCTTTTATTTACAATAGGTGTATATAAAATAATAGTTGACATGCGATCATTATTAAACACTATGTGCACCGGGGGCATAGTATTTAAATCATTTAAATGCATGTTTTAATTAATTTTAAAATTTTCATTGTGCTCGCCCCATGATAAAGCGAACCCAATAGTTGTATCAGAGGCACAATTTCACGTCAACTTTTGTTGAGTGTATTTATTTTGTGTTTAATTGTTAAATATAAAAAAATTATGATATTGTATGATTTGTTAGATTGGGACAATTTTATATTTGGTAAATTTTCTTATTATAAAATTGTGCACACAACACACTACCACCAAGTGCATAAGTTGTCAGTTATGAGCAAGACATCAAGCGACGGGGTTGAGTTTTGGCTTCAATAGAACGTGAGGGATGCTGCCTATATGGACTGCTCATCGGTGAGAGCCTTGCCGAGCTGGTGCCTAGCAATCTGCCAAGGAAATATAGCAAAGTGGGCAAAAAATAGGTAAGTTATTACCCACCCACAAGCAAACTTGCGCACGCCTTGTCTGCGGGTGCACACCCAGACAATGTCGTGTGCACTATCTCGAAGTACATGTGTATTATTTATGAAATATGATTTTTAATTTTTAATTAAATATTAATTTTAATTATAGCCAAATGGCTTTCTTTAAAAATCATAATTATCCCAAGTCTTTGAAAATTTGCATTATTAAAGGATTGGTAAATTTATGTGCTTTAAATTCATGTGATGGATGTTTTAGCATATATGTTTATGGGATGATCATAAGGCCATTGACCAATGTGATTGGTGTATTCATTTTCTTTCAGCTTTAAAATAGGGCTTGTGTGCCTCTTATTTAATCATTATATTATTTTTACATTTATACAATAAGCGTAGAATAGAAGATGAGGTTTTTCTTTTACTTTGTAACTGGAGGACAAAGGAAAAAGACCAAGAAACTCAAGGCTGATGTTAATTTGGTTGTTTGGAAAGTCTAACTTCCCTAACAAACCAAAACACATCAATCCAAAATCCCTTATTCCTTCTATCTTTATGGACAAAAATTTGGCCTCTAATCAGCCATAAATTTTTGGCTTCTCTCTCCTCCAGATACCATTGAACCTATCCCATAAATTTAATATTGATATCTTATATCAATTAAATGAGAAAAATCATTTTTCCTATGTAAATTAATTCTTTTAAAATTCCAAGTGGGCTTCTACTAGTGAGCCATTTTCAAATTGAGCTTGGACTTTAGCAAGCACATTAATTAATCCAATTAATTAATTAGCCCAAGTTCATTTAATTGATCAAATTAATTAATTAATTCACTCCAAATTAGATTCCCAATCTTATTGGGTCCAACAAAATAATCCTACTATTTAATTGAATAATTAACTTAACTAATTTGAATTAATTTAATTTTTAATTAATTAAATATATCCAACTCTTTGGATTAATTTTAGATTAGAGATTATTCATTACAAATTGTGTGTGACCCTTTAGGTTCACTATTAAGCTAGTAATGGACTTGCAATAATTATTTCGATTAATTAATCCAATTAATTAATCCACTTGGAATTGACTCTTTAAAATCAAGAATTTCACTATCTATGAAAACACCTAACAAGTAATCATGGCATAGTCTTAGGTGAAATAGCAAGTGATGCTATTACAATTACGAATACCAGGCATGTAAGGTCCTTTCATCAACTAATCTCTCGATTGATTTTTGGGTATAGATAAAAGTCGAAACCCTAATTGACTCAATTACTATGATTCCATTTCAAGTTCCAATGACTCTTGATGAATCGTCAGAAATTCTTTTTTGACATTCATCATACCTTGGCCAAAGATTTTAGAGTTATGAACTATGAAAACATAAAAGATTCACTTATTCTACTCGACAAGTATGAATCCTTTGTTGGTCACTCATTAAACTCCATACGTGTAGATATAATACCCAACGTATTCCCTTTGTGACCGTCATGCAATCAAAGAATACATTAAAGTAAGACATGACATGCATAAGATTACTATAGTACCTTAAGTTAGGACTAGTCGCGCTTTGACAAATGACTTCTCCTATTAAGAATTTCTGGTAGGTCAATTTTGTGAACTTACTCTCTAACATGAACCCTCACATATACACTTGCGTCACTACACTAATGCCTATGGAATGAAACATCCTCCTCATGCAAGCATGCATTGTATGCGGGAGTCTATTAGGCTATTTGATGTCCCATCTCAAAAAGCACTCGACTTGGAACTTATTTAAGACTAAAGCCTTAGAGGCATGTTCCATGCTCGCCATCATATGTGCGACCTTGCCCCATGGCTATATTTGCTCTAAGGACTTTATCAAATGTGCTGATGGAAAATGCCAGACATAAGATAAAGAAAATATCTTTTTATATTAATATGATTCCCAATAAGATCATTTTACAAAAGAGAAAAGTATAATACACCCAATCTAATTGGGGTACTGGGCATCCTACTCTAACAATCTCCCACTTGCCCAGCCCCACTTGCCCATGTATCTAAGGCCCATCTTCTCGAGATGTCTATCAAATACCTTCTGTGCTAAGGGCTTAGTCCGTAGATCTGCTACATTTTCTGCTGAGGTAACTCAATCCACAACAATGTCACCTCTACCAATGATCTCTTTGATAAAGTGATATCATCTCATTATGTACTTGAATCTTTGATGAGATATTGACTCCTTTACCTTCACAATGGCCCTATTATTATCATAGTAAATCATAACTAGAACAATAATGGATGGAACTGCACCCCACCCTTAAATGAAGTTTCTTATCTAAATAACTTCTTTTGTTGCATCTAGTGGAATAATATATTCTGTCTCGGTTGTAGGGTCTGTAGTCGTATCTTGCTTGGAACTTTTCCAACTAACCATACCACCATATAGGGTGAATATGTATCCAAACATGAACTTTGAGTCATCTATGTCGAATGAAAACTAGAATCTGTATATCCCTCCAGTTTTAGTTCTCTATTGCCATATATTAAAAAGATATTATTAGTCCTTCTTAAGCACTTGAGGATCATCTTAATGCATTTCCAGTGTTCTTCCCCTATATTAGACTAATATTTGCTCGTAACACACATAACATGTGTAATATCAGGCCTTATACACAACATTACATATATTATGCTCCCTATTACAGACGCATAAGGTATGTGAGTCATCTTTTCTCTCTCTTAAAGTATATTGGGAGATATAACCTTAGAAAGTGAAACCTCATAACTCATAGGCAGGAATCCTCTGGATTCCTCCATGCTAAACCTTTTTACCACTTTATCTATGTACATGAATTGGGATAGTTCGATCATCCTTCTAGGTCTATCTCTATAGATCGTTATCCCTAGGATAAAAGATGTATCTCCCAAGTACTTCATGAAAAACTATTTAGACAACCAAGTCCTCATTGACTGCAACATCCCTACATCATTCCTAATGAGTAGGATGTCATCAACGTAGAGCACAAAAAATATAACTGCTCTTCCACTAACCTTCTTATTAGTTCATTCGAGTTGTTATGATAATCAATCATCAAATCAGATGTTCCAACTCCTCAAAGCCTATTTGAGTCCACAAATAGACCACTGGAGCCTACAAACCTTTTTTTCCCTTCCACTAGATATGAAGCATTCTGACTGCTTTATATAGATCTCTTCCTTAATGTTTCCATTAAGGAAAGTAGTCTTCACATCTATTATCATATCTCATAGTCATAATATACAGATATAGCTAGCAAAATTTAGATAGATTTAAGCATCGCCACTGGTGAAAAAGTTTTCTCATAATCAATTCCTTGCTTCTTAGTGTAACCCTTTGAAACTAGATGTGCTTTATAGATCGTTACCTCTCTATCTACTCCAAGCTTTTGCTTGTAAACCCATTTGTAGACAATGGAAATAGTTTCTTATAGTAGATCCAGTAAGATCCATACCTTGTTGGAGTACATGGAGTCCATCTTGGATTGCATAGCTTCTTGCCACTTCTCCGAGTTGATGTTAGACATCGTCTCTCTATAGCTTCTTAGATTATTATCCAAAGGGAGTCTCTTTTCTCTGTTATCTAACAAAAAGTCATACCGCTCAGGTACCCTTGAGACTATTTCGGAACTTCAAAGAGGTTGTGCCTCAGAAGGACCAGCATCAGCTGGTGTGTCATCTACTGCAACATTTGGTATGTTTTGTACTTCTTGAGCTGCTTCAAGTTCCATGACTTTGCTACTTCTATCTAACAAAAATTCTTCTTCAAGGAAGGTAGCATTCCTTGAAATAAACACATTTTGTTCCAAGGCATCATTGAAATAGTATCCAATAGACTTTTTGGATACCCCACAAACTTGCATAAGATGGATCTCATATCGAACTTATCTCCCACTTGCTATTTCATATAAGCAGCACACCCCTATACCCTAAGATATTTATAGGAATGTGTCTTATCACACTATATTTTATATGGTGTTTTGGGCACAGCTTTAGATGGCACCCTATTTATTAGGTATGCCCCATTTCTAAGGCATACCCCAAAATGAAAGAGACAATGTAGTGAAACTCATCATGGATTGAACTATGTCTAACAAAGTTCGATTCATATGCTCCACAACTTCGTTAATTTGTGCAGTAGTAGGAGAATTCCACTATAAAAGGATCTTATTCGCTCTTAGATAATCTAAAAACTCTATGCTTAAATATTAACCTCCTCAATCAGATCGAAGAGTCTTTATATTTATGCCAGTCTGTTTCTCTACTTCACTTCTGATTTTTTTGAATTTTTCAAAGACTTCAGACTAGTACCTTAAAAGGTACACATAACCATACCCAAAGAAGTCATCAATAAAAGTTAAGAAGAAGTTATAGTTCCCTCAGGCACTAACACTTAGTGGCCCACATATATTTATATGAATCCAATATATGTTTGGCTCACTCCATTTGTCCACCAAAGAGAGATTTGGCCATCTCTCCTTTAAGGTAGGACTTATATGTTAACAGTTCTTGCTCATCCTTTAGGTCAAGCAATTATACTAACTTGTTAATCCTCTTCTCAGAAATATGCCCTAATTATGTGTGCCATAGGCTCATGGAACTATGATTATCTATTTTTTTTAATTATGAGAATGGGGTTATGGGGAGTAATAGTATAAAAGAAATTCATTAATGAACCTAAATAAATAAAATTAGAACATTTGAAAATAGAATAATTTCCATTCAGAATTGTAAATCTAAAATCTTCTCTATCTAAAACTGGAATAGAGACAATGTTCTTAACAATATTCAGAACATAAACATAACTATTCAAAACTGTTACCTAACTATTCTCAAAAGCTAGATTAATGGTGCCTATAGCTAATGCAGCAACCCATTCCCTATCCTTAGGATTATCTCTCCTCCATCCAATTTTCTACTTCTTATAATCATTTGCAAATCATTGTATATATGTGAGCCACATCCATGATCCAATACCTAAGAAGCATAATTAACAGACAAGTTAACTTCAACAAAATATATACCTAAACTCTTCAAGCTTGTAAGATACTCCTTGTAGTTCCTCTTCCAGTGCCCTAGTTTACCACAGTAATGGTACTTGTTATTGGCTTGAAAAAAAACCTTCTTGACACCGCTCTTTAGCTCTAGCTTGTTGGGTTTAGAGAAATCTTTTTCTTTCCCCTTTCCTGTCTTGGGCTTTGCAACCTTTGATCCGAAAAAGGATCCAACAAGCATAACTGGCTTATCCTTTTTTCATAATAGACTCAGCCGTCTTTAACATGTTTATAAGTTCAGGGAGACTAGTCTCCATATTGTGCATGTTCAAGTTGACAACAAAGGTGTCAAATAAGAGAGGTAGAGACTGTAGTAGAAGGTCCGCATAGAGTTCGTTCTCCATAATGACTTCAAAGGATGTAAGCCTTTCAATAAGGGCTATCATCTTTAGTCCATGGTCTTGGACTAAAGAGCCTTCTATCATATTATATCTAAAAATCTCATTTGAGATCTGATATCTTATCTATCGAGTACATTCACTATACAACTCTTATAGGTGAAGGAGGATCCTATAAGTAGTATCTTGATCCTCGTTCTGCCTCTGCAGCTCATTTGACATCGATGCTAACATGTACCATTGAGCCTGCAGATCATCATCAACATAACGCAGATAATCTGCATAAGCCTTTGAAGTAATATCTTCCGGTGGAACCGAAGGAGGCATGGTGTCGAGGATATATGACCTTTTTTCAGATTGAAGGATTATCTTAAGGTCTCTTAGCCAATTAACAAAGTTGGGTCCAGTTAATTTGCTTTGCTTAAGAATTATTGCTAGTGGAGTCTTTGTCATTTTAGTAGAAATATCTACAAAATTTTAATGAAGAAGAAAATGAGTGAACTATGGGAAAATTATATTTATTTAATATAACGTCTTTAATACTAAATGTCTCCTACTATTTGTTTGAACTCCATCATTCCTATTGGATATTTTGAAAAATCAAATTTTCTAGTGGACTTGAGGTCTAACAGAAATATTTTACTCCCCAATTTTATAAACCCATGAAATATTTTTATTGGTAATCAACTCTTTGACAAGTATATCACCATACAACCCTAATTTTATGAGCCCATATGGTACTAAGTGTCAAATAGAACTCATCAAACGTTTATGTAGATGGAGCATCAAGATGTTCCACAACTCATGGCCAACATAATGGTGAGTCCATCCCACGAGCATCTCTATGCTTGGAAAAGATCACAACTTTCCAACATAAGACCACCTTATGACTCACAGTTAGTGATCAAGTGCAGTAGTGTCGTCATATCTCTACCTTTGATGGTAGACATAGAATGATAGGTCCTACCTAACTTGGCTATTTTTGTTTGAAATCAAATTATAGAAATTTTTTGACTTAATTTCATAAATTAATTGGGGTTTGATTTTATCTAAGACCTTATCAGTTAAATTACAAGGTGGATTATTTAATGCTCATCATCATATGTGCGCAAGTAAAAGAATTAAATAAATTCTAACATACATCTTATGTGAAAAGCGATAGGATGATCATGGCTAACCTGTGTGACCCGTTTAAGCTAAAAATAGGTTAAGGTCAATCTAAGGGTAGTAATATAAAGAATTATTCTATTACATTTCATTTTGTACCCATACATTCATAGGCCTTGAATCTCTTGTTCTATTACATTTGTATTTAATAACCCTTACAAGCATGGGCATTTAGACTTCCAACATCCTCCATTTATGAATTTAAAATAGAAAATCACTTTCTATTCTACTCCCTTTGTAAAAAATAAAATACAATACAAAATAGAATAAACGGCTCGCAGGCCCCAAAAACACAAAGATAATTAAAACATCCAATCACATTGGTCATAGGCCAATGATCATCCCTAAATAAAACATGCAATAAACATTCATCATATGAATTTTAAAGCAAGTAAATTTACCAAGTTGTTAAACAATCTTCTATTTTATGAAAAATAATTTTTCAGTATTTTAAAATTAACAATCAATTTAAAATTAATAAAATATGATATTTATCAAAATCACATATAAATGAATCACTCGACGACACATCGTGCAACCAAACAAAAAACTACTGTCTCACTGTCGGGCCAGAACTATCCCTTACACACAGTAGGCTAGTGCGTGGGCAGACCTTGCCCACACCTATTGCATGCACACTACATGCAGCAGTACACTGTGTGCTGCCTACTGGACGTGCGTACATTGCTCACAGTAGTGCGCATGGGCGATAGTCACCCGTGCTGCTACTTTCTCACACCTCACATTGCATAGCCCAACGCTCTAAACATGTGGGTTTCGGGTCGAATCGTAATATATACTTTGACTTAATATTTTAATAAATTTAAAATATTTTACATGCAATTAATAAAATTAATTGTGTCCAATCTCTAAAAATACAAAACAACAAAACCATGTTTATCAAATAAATATTCAATATGAATCATATCAACTAATAATAGAGCAAATCGCGGCTCTCATACCATTGTTGGATTCATTATAACCTGGGGTAAACGCAGTGAAAATTAAAATTTTAAAATAAAAATTCAATATTGTTTATTGAATTACCCCTAATTTCACAGTGATTCTAACAATCGGTGTTATTAACAGTTCAATAAATAGAATATAAATTTAATGATGATGTAATTTGTTACCCTTTTTTGATTCGATGATTCAGTGCAAGGCTTGAGGCAATTAATTGCTAGATTGTAGTAAATCTCTAATCGAGGAGTCCATATGTCCTCTCCCTAAAGAAGTCCACACCTTGGACTAGAATAACCAAAAGCAAAGAACTTGCTAGTGTTCTTTGTTTTCTTTTTCAAGCCTAAAAAAGGAAGTAAACACAAATCTTTAATCCAATTGTTGGAATCAAAGATTAAATATTTTTGTTATTGTTCTTAATCCAACCAGTGGAAGAAGAACAATACATTAGGAAATTTGAAGAACGAAGGAGATGGGGAAGAAAGAAGAAGAAAATATTTTTCTTTATTTCTTTCTTGTGGCCGATTTTAGGAGTAGTAGAATTATGGAATTTTGTCTTCAATTTTATTTTATATGGTGGCTACAAAAATTAAGTCAAACCTAATATTAGCCCCATATGTTAGTTTGATTATTTGGAAAGTCTAATTTTTCTATCATACCAAAACACGTCAACACAAAATATCCTCTTCCTTCTATCTTTATGGCCTAAAATATGGCCTTTTATTGGCCATCAATTTTCGGTCCCTCTCTCCTCCAGATACATTGAACATATCCCATAAATTCAATCTTGATATCTTATAAAAATTAAATAATAAAAACTATTTTTTCTATTTAATTTAATTCTTATAATATTCCAAGTGGGCTTCTATTAATAAGCCATTTTCAATTTAGGTTTGGACTTCAGCAAGCACATTAATTAATCTAATTAATTAATTAGCCAAACTTCATTTAATTGATTCAATCAATTAATTAATTCACTCCAAATTGGATTCCCCATCTTATTGGGTCCAATAAAATAATCCTATAACTCAACTAATTTGAATTAATTTAATCTTTAATTAATTATATCCAACTCTTTGGATTAATTTTAGACTAGAGATTATTCATTCCAAATTGTGTGTGATCCTTTAGGTTCACTATTAAGATAGTTGTGGCCTTGCAATATTTGCAACTTATGAATAATAATTATTCTAATTAATTAATCCAATTAATTAATCTGTCTGGAATTAACTTTTTAAAACCAAGAATCTCACTATCCATGAAATCACCTAGCAAGTAATCATGGCAAACTAGTCTTAGGTGAAACAACAAGTAATCCTATTATATTTTAAATACCATGCACATAAGGTCCTTCCATCAACTAATCTCCCAATTGAGTTTAGTGTATGGATAAAAGTCGAAACCATAATTGACTTAATTACTCTAATTCCATTTCATGTTCCAATAACTCTTGATGAATTATCATAAACTCTTTTCTGACATTCATCATACCTTGGCCAAGTATTTCAGGGTCATGAACTACGAAAACATAGAAGATTCACTTGTTCTACTAACAAGTGATGGATCCTTTGTTGGTCACTCATTAACCTTCATACGTGTAGATGTAATACCCAATATAATCCCTTTGTGATTGCAATTAGAGAATACATCAAAAAAAGACATGACGTGCACAAGATTACTATGGTGGCTCAAGTCAAAGAACTAGTCATGCACTATTGTAATATAGAGATTCTTAATTCGACAAATGACTTTTCTTGTTAAGAATTTATGGCAGGTCAGTTCATTCTACTTGCTCTCTAATAAGCACCTGCATACATATACTTGTGTCACAACACTAATGTCTATGGAATGAGACATCTCCTCATGGGAGCATGCAATGTATGGGCGAGTCTATTGGGCTATTTGATGTCCCATCTCAAAAAGCCTCGACTCAAAACTTATTTAAGACCAAAGCCTTCAAGGCATGTTCCATGATCGCCACCATATGCCCGACCATGCCTCGTAGCTATATTTGGTCTAAGGACTTTATCCAATGTGCAGAAAGAAAATATAAGATATAAGATAAAGAAAGTATTTTTTATATTAATATGATTCCCAATAAAATATTTTTACAAAAGAGAATAGTACAATATACCCAATTTAATTGGGGTGTCGGGCATCCTACTCTAACATATTTTGCTTCTAATGAGTCTTTTTGGGCACTATGTGGTGTTCTAGAACTTGCTTAATTACTCTTTAAGGCAAAATCCTAGATAACTAGCAAACTTGAAAATAATTTAGGCCATTTTTTACTCATTAGTACCTTTCAAGCCTACCATGATCACATTTTGATCCACTAGTTACCCCTTTGAACCTTTTTCAAAGAATGGCATGTGCAATGCATATGAATGACCACCATACAACTTTATTTCTTGAAGCTCACTATATCTATCCTTCACAGCCCAAAAAATCAATGATTTTCCCTAAGAGAGCTTAAGGTGTGACATTTTGTGAACAATCTGATCAAGGGGTCATATGGAGACATGTTGATAAGTGTATATTTTTATATTTATTTGTATCAATTCTTCTATGTCTTCTTAGCTTTGTTCTTGTTAATAATAGGTTGTTATTAATTTTTTATGTGTGATAGGAGTTTGAGAATGAAAAGATCGAAAATGAGCCAAAACAAAGTTGAAAGAAGCATTCTTGGGCCAAATTGACACGGTTCCACTGCGGCAGTGTTTGTATTTTAGGCATAAAAGTTTGATCCAAATCTCAATTGACCTAATTATTATCTTATTAGAAAGATAAGATATGTATCTACAACTTTCATGTTTGCAAGGTTTTCCAATTCAATTGATTTCAAAGGGTAAAATTCAGTTAAAGAGTCAAACATGCACTGAAACTTCCATATATGGCAGTCTATGTATATCTATCATAACTCTCTCTAAAAATGTGATATTGATCTAATTCAAGTGGATAAAGATAGCTAATAGATAGGAATATAATTCGTATGAAGACACTGAAGGCTAATTCAGCATATAAAAAGGTTAAAAATCAGTTGAAAGGGGATATATAGTGTTAGATAGCCATTTTGGAGAAGAAAAAAATAGTAGCATCGGCGCCTAAGCGCTGTGCTTACTGCCCTCTTTGAGAAATTGGTGCCTAGGCACCATATTATAGTGCCTAGACACTATCCATGTGACAAAACTGATGCTTTTGATTGGAATATTGGCAAATGGCAATCCTTTACACTTTTTGGCACATGTTTGTGATATGTATACACTAGATACATATATCATACCACACACATTACTCACTTTACACCAAATGCACAATACACCTTTCACACTTTACACCAAATGGACAATACACTTTCCTCATTTTACACAAAATACATAACACATCTTACACACTTTACACCAAATTACATCACCATCTCACACTTTATAAAAGGGCACTATCATTTCAACACAAAACATCAATTTTCAGATTCACTCACTCTCTACATTCATTCACATTTTGAAAGCACTCTTGGGTTTTTAGAGCTTCAAGGAAGAAAAAGTGGAAGAGGCTTGGAGGAGGAGACATCCATAATCTACCATCAACCTCAACTATCTTCTTCAATCAATAAGTTTATTTGATTCCCAATATTGCTAATTTTTATTCTTTTATCATTTCTTATCATGTTAGGCTAAACTTCCTTATTGGTTGAGATTAATTTCAAAACCTTAGACATGAGTTTTTGTAATTGAATATTTGATATTATTGATCAATTTCCCAATTGAGGTTGTTTATGTTTTTCTATACTTAATGTCTTATGGGTATTTTCTTGCTTTATTTGGGTGCGCAACCAAATCGAGTTTGAGAATTCCCTATAACTAGATTAGTGATTTTAGATCCATAATTGTCTTGAATTTATAATCATGTGTAGTAAATTATGATTAATGATTATGGGATATTTTTGTTAATTGCAATGAAAAACATAACCTAAGTTAAATGACCCGCGCTTGTATGGTTGTTGCTTAGATCAATCTGTCTTTCTTATTTTAATGCATCCATTGGATTAAATCTACAGAGCTTGTTCTAGGTTGTTTGGTAGGTAGAGAATTAGATAGAGAGCTTGTTCTATCTAATGAGAAACTAAGAAAAGATTGGGGTAGTAGAGCTTGTTATTACCTACGGTTGATAATTTCATTGACAAATTGTTCATAATATTGATATGAAATTAGAACTCATTGTCTAGTGGTGGTGAATAAAACCTCAACCTATTTTAATCGATTGTTGATTGTTGTTTTGATTTTAATTGATTTATATTTTAATTTGTTTTAATTTCTATGATTTAGTTAATCAACTCAATCCCCCCCCCAAACATTTGTTGTTTATTTCTAGAGTTTGCTTGTTGAAGTCTTAATTTTAAGTTAAAATTTTTAGTTAGTTGAGTCGATAGTAAATCAATTAGCCTTAATTCTCATAGGATCGATTCTTACTCGCTCTATACTCATTAAACATTTATTGAAGAGTAAGGTTTAAATTTGGTAGGCCTACAAAAACTGACCACATGTTGAGGGCATGGATGAATGTATTTAGGGGTATGAGCAAGGAGAATCTGCAAGAAAACCATCACAACTCATGTTGATGAAAAGAAATAAGTTTGGGGTTGTGAAAGCAAAAGAACAAGGAATAAAACCTTAGGATTCATGAAAAAAATGAAGAAGAAAAGAAAAGAAAAAAAAATCCAAAACAAAAAGAAGTATAAGAAAAAAAAAGTTGTTGAAAAAGAAAAAAAAATAAAAGTATGAACCCAAAGGGAAAGAGCAAGAGAATTAAGGAATGAACAAAGAAATGAGGAGAGTGTGACTCTATGTGCAAAAACTTTAGGCTCTTTTACTTTTTTAAATCATATACTTTCTTTATAAGCCAATACCTAGTCCTTACATTACAAGCTTATTAAAGTCCTTTCGATCTAAGTTTGCAAGTGTCTACATTAGTGGAAAAGTTGTATGAACAACAAGCTTATAGAAGACCTAGAACTCCTTTGCTTAGACCATGAGAGTCATTGGTTGTGAAATTCATACCTAAAATGCATGCATGAAACTTGAGATTGACACTTCACACACACATGTTTTGAATTCATGACTAGATTAATGAAGCATAAGTTTTGTCATATCATTTGACTACCTTTGTGACTAACCTTTAGATTCATGTGCAATAAAGATTGATAAAGCATTTGAATTAGTTGATCAAGTTTAGTAATTTATTATCAAAGTATGAGCCAATGATAGTTTGATTTTAAGTTTTGCCTGAGGACAAGTAAAAGGTAAGTTTGGGGGTAGTTGATATGCTTATAAATTGTAACATTTTTGATACCTCCGTAAGCACATTTACATGTGTTTGCCTTAAAAGTGTTATAATTGTGCCTCATTTTGTGATAATTGTGTGCAAGGACTAAAAATGAAGAATGGAGTGAAGACATGGTGAAAAATGGCCAAGACTGGACAAAAATGAACTTGCGTCGTGACACCTCCTTGATGGCACCATGGAGCAAGCATAAAAAATTGGGTAGTGAGTGTTGAATTATGTGGCACCACGATACCCCCCATGTAGCGTTGCGGTACCAGATGAAGGAGAACTCACGCTGCTACACTAGTGCCCAAAATTGGACAATGAAAAGCCTTTTTTGAAGTGTCGCGATACCCCCTAATGGGCTCTGCGATACCTAAGGAGCTAGGGATTTTGCCCTTTGATGTGAGTGGTCCAATTATGAAAAAATATAGATATAGATTTTTGAGGGACAAGTGGCAATCTAATCTATGTATGGAATCTTTCTTGTTACACACCATTACACCCTCACACACCTTGTGACACTCTATTTGATATACTATATACACGCAATTACATCACACAAATGATAGATACACACATGCTTACACATAATTATCTTGAACAATATACAATACACATTATTCAACACATAATTCATTACCCACGTACACTACACACCTAAATTCTAACACACTCTTTCTCTTCATCCAAAAACACACACTTCTTCTCACACTATATCTAGAACACTTGTTACCCATTCACCAAGGAGCTTGGGGTTTTGAAGACAAAAAGATGAGGAGCTTTATTTAGGCATTGAAGATCTTGAAGAAAAAGTGAAAGAATCATTTAGTGGTTGGGCTTCTATTTAGTTTCTTCTTTTATTTTATTTAGTTTTGAGAAATTTGTAAGGATCATGATGTTGACAAACACCTTGTGCTTGTTTAATTTCAATATGAGCCAATCTATTTTTGTCAAGGCTTGGAAAGTCATTTCTATGGAGTAATGATTTGATGTTTATATTGTGATTAGAATGTTGATTTTATTATGATGAGCATATGATATGTGTTTAATTCCCTTGATTTTTAGTCAATTTCAAGTTGATTCTAATTGTTGAAATTAGGCTAAGAGGTAAGGTTGTAGCAATGGACCGGATAGTATATATCATGGACCGACCCCTATCGAGATATAGGTATAGGTACATACGGTAGTCATAGACTTAACCATCAAAAGCTAATGGAATTCATAAAACTCAAAGTATTCTTAGTGGGATGGCCCGTAGCTACTAGGGGTAGATTTGGTCCATCTCAAGAGAAAGAACACCAATTACAATAGGAAGATCCTCCATCACACACCTCACAACATTCCAATTCATAATTAAGCTAGGTTCATAACAATATAGAATAGCTAACCAATGCCTTGACTCTCTCTAATATTGCATTCAATCCCTCATTCTCTTTGGACTTTTGTTGTTTTTGTTTAATTTGTTAGCTCAGTAACCATGATATGCAAACCTTTCCCAATTGCTAGGTCCAAACTCAATCATTATCGAAAGAGCTCCCAAAGGAGTTTTTCTATACTTTGCACTATTGGTCTAATTTCTTTATCTAGAGTCTTATATTATCTTGGAGTAAGCATTAATCTTATAGCTATGACTATTTTTCTAGAAAACTTGGACTTACAGAACCAAAGTTAATCTTAGTATCTTTGCAACTAGTCGATAGGTCCATCAAGTATCCGCAAGGTATTATTGAGGACGTGCTTATAAAGGTAGACAATTTTATATTTTCTTGTTTGGGACATGGAGTCAAATGGGAATATACCTCTCACTTTAGGGTTGATTGATTTTTAATTAGAAAGGTTGATACTTAGGGTGGGGAATAAATAATTTATTTTCATTGTTTTTAAAGCCATGAAGCATTCAGTAGATGAGCATATGTGTTATACAATTGATGCATGATGTTCAAAGATGCATGATGGCTATTTTTCATGATCTGATGGAAATATTTTTTGAAATCTTTGTGGATGACCTTTTTATATTTGGATCTTTGATCGATTCATGCTTATCTAATCTTTATTTGATGCTCCAAAGATATGAGGAGACTAATCTTGTGTTAAATTGAGAAAAATGCCACTTTATTTGGCTACAAAATCTCCCAAAAGGTAATTTAAGTGGATCGAGCTAAGATGGAAGTGATTGAGAAATTACATCCACCAACATCCATGAAGGGACTAAGGAGTTTCCTTAGGCATGCTAGTTTCTGCAGATAGTTTATTAAGATTTTCTCTCAAATTTCAAAGCCACTTTCAAATATCTTAGTTGAGGATGCACTATTTGAATTTAATGATGATTCTTTGTAGTTAAGACCTTGAAGTAGAAGCTAGTCACTACTCCAGTTATGGTAGCACCCAATTGGAGTTTGCCTTTTGATCTCATGTGCGATGAAAGTGATATAGATATTGGTGCACCTAATTGGAGTTTGCTCTTTGAGCTCATATGTGATGAAAGTGATATAGATATTAGTGCAGTCCTTGGACAAAAAAAAAATAAGGTATTTCTGACAATTTCCTATGCTAGTCATACTTTGAATGAAGCACAACAAAATTATGCCAAATCTAAAAAATAACTTCTAGCAGTCATATTTATATTTGATAAATTTCATTCATGCATTATCATGGCTAAAGTGATTATGCACATTAATCTCTTCACACTTAAATATCTCATTGCAAAGAAAGATGCAAAATCGAGGCTAAATAGATATATTCTTTTATTATAGGAGTTTAACTTATAAATTAGAGATAAGAAAAGTGTTGAGAAAGTTGTAGACGACCACTTATCTAGAATTGAAAAAACAAGCCTTGAGACTGTGGCAGGTGCTCCTATTTGTGAGAAATTCTCAGATGAATAATTTTATGCCATTATTGATGCATCGCTTCCTTAGTATGTTGATATTGCAAATTATTTAGTTAAATGAAGAAATATTTATATGATGTTAGACATTATTTATGGGAGGAACATTTCTTGTTCAAAATGTGTGCAGATCATATCATAAGGAGGTGCATACCCAAGGAGGAAATTCAATTCATTTTACACTATTATCATGACCAGGAGGTAGGTGGATATTTTTTTCGAACAAAAATAATGGCAAAGGTACTTCAATCTGGTTTTTATTAGCCTATGTTGTTCAAAAATGCATGTGTATATGTTGCCTCATATGATAGATGTCAAAGAACCGGAATATTTCTTGGAAGCATGAAGTGCCCTTAAATAAAATACTTTAATGTAAATTGTTTGATGTTTGAGGTATTGACTTCATAGGGCCATTTTCTAATTTTGGTTCAAATAGATACATCCTTGTCGCTGTTGATGTTATGTCTAAGTGGGTGAAGGCTATAGCCTTGAGAACAAAATCATGCTAGGGTTGTTGTTAGATTTTTGAAAAAACACATATTCACAAGATTCAGCTATCATTAGTGATGGTGGTACATATTTTTGCAATAAGAAATCTGAACAGACAAGTTGAAGTGTCTAATAGGGAGCTTAAAAGAATTTTGGAGAGAATTATGAGTGTGTCTAGGAAGGATTGGTCTTTAAAACTTGATGATGCTTTATGGGCTTATAGAATTGCATATAAAATACTATTGGTATGTCACCATATATGTTGTTTTTTGGTAAAGCATATCATCTATATGTTGAGCTTGAACATCGTTCTTATAGGGTTATCAAATTTCTTAACTTTGATATGCAAGTTATAGGGCAAAATAGGTTGTTGCAATCGAATGAAATGGAGGAGTTTAGGGGCCAAGCATATGAGAACTCTAAGCTTTACAAAGAACGAACTAAATGGTGGCATGATAAGCATATTCAAAGGGGGAGTTTGCCAAAGAGGATAGCGTGCTTCTCTACAACTCAAGTTAAGGATTTTTTCAGGCAAGCTGAGATCGAGGTTGTTGGGGCCCTTCACCATTACAAAAGTTTTTCCTTCCAGGGTAATTGAGGTGTTTGCTCCAGAGAAGGGAACTTTCAAGGTAAATGGGTAGTGTCTCTAGCACTATTTAGGGGTAACATCGAGCATCACAAGTCTATCATTCCACTTGCCGACTCCTAGTAGAGATGATGATTATAACTTAGAATTATTTCTCTCTGTCTCCCTCTTACTTTTCTTATTTTCCATCAAGGCAGGCTAGGCACTGCTCACTGGCTGAGCATGCATTAGATTTTGCTTATGCACGTTGTTTGCTGGTTGCTTATTTGCCTATCCACATTTGGTACCCAATCTGGGCAAGGGCCATATACAAGGGTTGCGTGCAGTGGGAGAGAGGGGGCTAAGCACTGGGTGCATATGCGTTACGAACATATGTTGGTGCTCATAACGCGTGCACCTGTTATCTGCTTGGTAGATGCACGCACACTGGGCGTTGGACACTCAAAGCGTGCAACGTGACAACTTGTTGTCTGTATTGCCGTGTGATATTTTTAATGTTGTTTATAATAAAATAAAATTTTATTTTATTTTGAAATTAAATGTTGATTTAAACTTATCAAAAATGGTTTTTCATGTAAAAAAAAAATGTTCCAAGTCTTGAAAATTACAATTTAACAAGTTGGTAAATTTTTGTGCTTTAAAATCAAGTGATGTGTTCAAGCATGTATGAGGATGATCATAGGGCCTTTTGACCAATGTGATTGGAATTTAATGCTTTATGTTTTAAAATGGAGACTACGAGCTTCTTATTCACTTTTGTAATGCATTTATTTTTCTGAAAAGTGAGTAGACATTTAGGGGTGAGGTTCTTTTCTTTTGGTTTTGGTGGACAAAGAATGAGGACCATAGATAAGGCTCAAGATTCAAGGCCCATGTATGTATGGGATATATACATGAAATAGTATAGGCTATTTACCATTTTATTACCCTTAGATTGACCTACACCCATTTTTAGCCCAAATGGGTCGCATAGGTTGGTTTATGATCATCCCTAGTTTATTTGTGTATTACATGCATGCGTAGGATTTATTTAATGCTTTTATATAATATACCTTCGCTCATTTGAAAATTACACGCATTAAATATATAAACTAAATTAAATATCATGAGGTTTTGGCAAAATAAACCCCACATGAATTTTTGAAAAATTAAATAAATTTGATTTCAAGAAAATATGGACCAAGTTGGGTTGGACCTAACGATCCATGCCTACCATCAAAAGTAGTAGACATGACAATTCTAACACACTTAATCATCGGTCATGAGTCATGGGATGATTTTGTGCAGAAAGTTGTGATCTCTACAAAGCATAGCAATACCCATGGGATGGACTCGTCTTTATGTTGGCCATGAGTCTTAGAATATGTAAGTGCTCCATCGACATAGAGGTTTGATGGGTCTTACTTGATACGAAATACCATATGGACTCATAAAATTGGGGTATATGGGAAAAAGCAAAATATCTTGATGGTTGAATAGAGATATAATTGTTAAAGAGTTGACTACCTCTTTTTATATTTTATGGCCTTATAAATTTAGGGCATACATTATATCAATTGGACCTCAAGCCCACTAGGAATTTCCTAGATTTCCATTAGAGGTGATGTAATTTGAAGAAATAATAGGAGACATTTATAATTTAAGACCTTATTATAATTGAATATGTTTTCATAAGTTTGCTCATTTTTTGCATCATTTATTTTTTGTAAATCGTCTATAAAATGGCCAAAAATACACTAGCATCAATTCTTGACACCAACAAATTATTTGGACCAGATTATTTTGTAATCTGAAAAGAGGGCATACGCCTTTAAGAATCCTTCATCGACTGCCCCACCAAAATAGGCCATAGAGGAGGAGCTTGCAGAGTATCAACATCAAGTTGATGATGATCTACAAGCTCGATGCTATATGTTGGCTGCTACAACTTTAAGGTTGCAAACCCAAGTGCAAGTTGTAGTAAGTAATAAATTTCTCGTGAATCCTAGGTCGATCCACAGGGAAGTTGTTTGAAGAATTCAAGTTTATATTTCTAAAAAGATAGAGTTTATGTGAATCAAAATATATGAACAATTAATGTATGATGTAACTAAAGAAAAATCGAACTAATAAAAGTACTAAGGATTAGGGATCCACTCTTGAGTTTGGGATAGAGAAATGGTTATTTATTTTTTTTACCTCTATTAATTGCCACAATTGGAATCCATATATAATGAAGGTTCCAATGGGAAGATATTATCAAGTAACTCATGCAATAAGGTAATCATGATATTGTCTTACTATTGCAAATTATCTCTTAACGCCAACACTTATTTATGGGATCAAGCATTTATGTACACCTTCATCAACAACAAATCAAGGTTTCACATTAGCATTCGGTGGGGTAAAACCGTAAAATAAGCTAAATAAACCCAAGTATTTGTTGTGCCGTTGGAGATACATAAATCAAGAATCACCACAAAACAAGTAGGGTTTAGATTAAAAATGAAAATAATAATACAACATACTTAAACAATTTCTACCCTTATAACCATTTCTCTTCCTACATCAAGAGATTCACCCTTTTTTCTCAGCAAAATAAAATTTAGAAAGACATAATAAAAGTAACAAAGACTAAAAATATAAGAGAAACTAGAGAATGCATTTCTACTACTACTAGAAAACTTACAATACTAGAAAACATACAAACTAGATAACTTAGCCTAAAGAAACCCTCTACCCCCCTCCTCTTACAAGCTTAATACATGGCCTATTTATAGTACTTGGAGTAAGCTAGAGGCCAAACAAATAATGGAGGGGTTAATCAAGGGTTAATCAGATAAAGCCCGATTTTGAAGATACATGAAGAATAAAAATTGTAGATCTTTCAACGCTGATATATTTTCATATATCGTTTGCCAAATTTGGTGATCGGATGAAGGAGATATGGTCAAATTATCGAGTCATGTCCAAGAGCCGCCCTGTAACATTAGCAGCAACTTACAGCTTATGGTTTTACCATTTCGACATATTTTCACACCATCTTGTCTTCATAAAACTTGTTTATTTATGTCTTGGGTATAACATATCCTAATTTCAAGACCAAAATAAATTTGGGCTCAAGATATATAACCGAATTGGTAAAATAAGTCAATATTGGGCTGAACTCTGATCCAAATTTTGGTAATCCATTTTGTGTAATTACTTGGACGACTTTTCTTCTATCATCAAGACTGAATTGGGCTGAGCCTCCAACATAAAAGTTGTACCTCTATCTCTTGTCTTTCAAATAAAACAAGCTTCAGGTCCATAGAGCTTTTGATCATGAAGTTATGCTCAAATTACAAAAACTGCACAAGTCTGGAAACATGCTTCAATTTATTCCCTAACACAAAACATTAATAAAACAATAATTTAACAAGAATAAAGCAAGAAAAGTATAAAGGATTTGATATAAAAATATGTCAAAATATGCACCTATTAAATTCCCCCACACTTAACCCTTGCTTGTCCTCGAACAAGTTTAAAACAAACATAAACTAATCCACTTTTGTAGGAAATCACGATTGCATTTAGCATATGCAACAAGCCTTTAAACCCCTAGGTGGCCATAGAGGACGCGTTGTAGTCTCGTGAAGGTTTCCAGCAGTGATACCTACAAACACCTATAATAACTATCTTCCAACTTTTATTCTCATGAAGCAACAAAGTAATATGGAAATAAAATCAAACAAGTGTTGAGTTTAACTCTTAGTCATTCAAAAATCAATACATTTCCACAATAATCATACTCAAGTGTGTGTGTGGACAGTTAATGTCAATAGTGATGAATATGCATATTTCAAATAAGTGAATTCTCATAAAACCTTACAAAAACCATCACCCAATCTCTAACAGAAAAGTTAAACATCATAGGCTCTTCCTTTGGTGCAAATCTCCACTACACTGAAGGCACCACACGAAATCAAAAGGTCTTCAACAAAGGTTGTAATGAGGCCAAAGGGTGGTGATGTAGCTAAGAAATAAAAGGATATGATACAACAAAGGTTCTAAAAACTTCATGGAATTAGAAACATAAAATTTATCGATGAAAATTCTCTCAACTCCACAAATTTCACACTGGAGTCTATTGTTATTGAATTGGACCCCTCTTATTCATCTTGCAACATCTCATTTTTAGTTGCAACTTATAGCACTTTGCAACTTTTTTTTTATTGTTTTTCTTTTTTCTTTCTTTCTTTTTTTCTTTTTTTTTTTAAAGAAACTCCCCCACACTTATCTTCTATTCCAACCTGAATTTCTTTTGTAAGTTCAAGTTGTCAATTGAATGTCTCTTAAACTCCAATCATTTTTAGAACAAAGGTTGGATAATAGTGTATTTAGGTTAGGTAAAAAATATGGTTACAAAAAAAAATATTTATTTATTGTAAGACTCAAAGTGGTTTACTAGGGGGATGTTTTCTTGAAACATCATATAGGGAACAAGCTGATTTGTCAATGGTGCTAGAAAGCCTAATGCGTTAATCATTTTTCTAGTGGTGCACTATCAGTCGTTCGCCTCGACAGATCAAAAGTAAAAGTTCGAATACTCAACCCCTACATGTTGAAGATTCAAGTGATAATTAGAGTAAGGGCATAAGAACTATCTATTTTGACATGATTGTCTTCACACTAAATAACATAACTATTTGTGCAAAATAAAATTTGAGTATAATTATCGCAAAAATATATTAACCAAATAATAACATCAAAGTCCAAAACAACACTTATCATCAATCAAACCATATTATTCATGCTTAATTTTAATCATTGAAGTTGGAAGAACCATACGACTCAAAAAAAATTGATAATTCACAAACATTAGTTAAAAACTTTACAAACCTGCCATGTTATGCAAAAAAAATAGGGATGCGTCTCAAGAGTGTTACAATTACCCTTTACTCATCCACCTTTTTTTTCATGCTTTCAACGGACCCATAAAAAAACACGCTTGATTTATATTTGTTTTTTTTTAAATTACTAGAAAAACACACATTAAATATACAAGTCATGATATCAATTATCCCCCCCCCAACCTAATCGAGACATTGTCCCCAATGTCAAAAATAGAAAAGTAGAGTTTGAAAATATATCACCTGAAATGCGGCTAATTAAAGTTGAAACAAACAAAAAAAAAAAACACATACTATTAGATAAAATCATTAACAATAAGTATCATAGACTGAGAGTCAAATTCAATTTGCATTTTTGACCATTGTTCTTGTTGGACCAATCCACATTGGCCAAGGTTGGATCAGGTTTTGCACATATGCTAGAAGTTGATCAATCAGCTAGTCAGGTGTCGGAGAAGAAATAATGATTCTTCTCGCTAAAGTTGAAATAAAATCTTTTTTCACAGCATGATCTACAAAAGATAGCAAACCATCATAAAAACCATTAACATTAAGAATACCTATAGTTTTTGGTGAATGTTGAGTTGTGCCCAAGAGACAATTTGGAATAATTCCTCCAGTGTACCAAAATCGCCAGATAGAATGATGAATGCATCCACATTGTTTAACATGTTAGGCATTCTATCCTAAATATGTGACACTTTTAGCTCATCTCCAATGGTCATACCTGTGATATTCTGTACTGTTAAAGATTTTAGGATAACTCCCAAACTTTGACACCTCCTACATAAGCTGAAATAGCAACACTCCCCATTAACCCCAAACTACCTCCCCCATACACTAAATGAATTTTTCTTTCGGCTAAAGTTCTACCAAGGTTATTGGCTGCCCTATAAACTCACCATTTTTTCCTAGATTGGATCCACAAAAAACACAAATGGAATTAAATTTGCGAGTTGAAGAAACTTCCATTTTTTTTCTTTTTGAAAATAAGTTATGCAAAAATAGAGTAAGTACGATGATATTTATTGAGGTGTGAACAGGAATGCATTTATTGCATGTCTTTTTCTTTTGTCAAAAAGGTTGAAAATAAAGACACATGCGAAATTTAAAATTACCTACTAACACGTGTGTGTACATGTAGTTGTGATTGTGGCTCACATCTTCCTCTGGTTTTACATCCAGTAACGGCTTAAACGCCCTCTATGGGTCGAGGATATGCTTCCCATTCAGTTCTTATAAACTGGCAAACAGGATCTTTTAATGTCAGATTCCCAAGACTATAAAGCTCATATTCATTTCAAAAACGATCCCATAAATCAAGAATTGCACGTTGTACCAATCCACATGAATGTATCTCAAGAGTCAATATAATATGATCTAAAGACTCCTTACTCAGTCCATCCATAATGAATTTAAGTTTATCTTCTCGATTTTAGAGACCATTCCTAAAGAACGACACTTTGTGTTGCAAGTCCATCTATCACAAATATGACAAAACTTTCATTTTTTCGCCCTTCGTTTTTTTGAATATGTGCTTTTACCAAAACCAGATATGTATCTAGTAAGCAAATCTGGAAACTCATGTGAAAACTCACCTGCCCTTACCTTTGCTTCAATTATCCATCGTATGTCCTCCGGAATGCCCTTGTGCATAAGGATCCTCAATCTTTCAATCCTGATTTTATAAATTTTCAAAATTACATTTTTAGGAAGAAAAGGAAATCGCTTCTTGAGAGTTAGAAAAATGTCACCCATATTGAAAATAACAAGAAAAGAGAATGAGAAAAGCAAAGAAAATTTGTATAAAGATTTCAGTTGTTTGAGAAACTGACAAGTCTGATTTTATAGCCACGAAGTACCGTTATCAGCCATTTAACTGGGAAAGAAAAAAAAAAAGAAGAAAGAAAAAAAAAATGTCAGAGAAAAATGAGTATATACAACACTAATCATAACAAGGGTTAGAAAAAAAGAATTTCCTCTTGTGAAAATTGATTTTCTAGAAATAGTTTAACTTTTGTCCATTTACTTTAAATATGTTACCATTTTAGGATTCTCAATGTCAATTGCCCCATAAAGATTTACTTTTTTTACAACAAATGACCACTCTACCTTGATCTCAATTTTCCAGAAAACAAATGCAATCGAGAATTTATAAAGCAAAACTTTTTACCAACCTCAAATATTTTTCTTGAAATTTTATTATCATGAAAATCTTTGATTCTTGATTTATAATTTTTAGAATTCTCATATGCATCATTTCTCAGTTCTTGAAGTTCATTGATTTGCAATTTGCGCAATTTTGAAGCTCATCAAGGTTGAAGTTAAACAGTTTGATTGCCCAATAAGCTTTATGTTCAAGTTCAACAGGTAAATGACAAGATTTTCCATAAACTATCCTATAAGGAGACATGCCTAAAGATGTTTGAAAGCAGTTCTGTATGCCCAAAGTGTATCGGTAAGTCTAAGAGACCAATCTTTACGGTTTGGGTTAACTGTTTTCTCCAAAATTTATTTTATCTCCTTATTTGCAAGTTCAACTTGTCCATTTGTCTGAGGGTGATAAGGGGTTGCAACTTTATGTATGATTCCATATTTCTTCTTTAATGTTCTGAAAACTTTGTTACAAAAATGTTTTCCCCCATCACTGATAATAGATCTAGGAATTCCAAATCGACTTAAAATATTTTCTTTCAAAAATTTTATCACTATTTTGTGATCATTGTTTTGATAAGGAATTGCCTCGATCCATTTTGAAACATAATCTATGGCAACCAATATGTAAAGAAAACCAAATGATAATGGAAATGGCCCCATAAAACCAATACCCCAACAGTCAAAGATTTCAATCACTAGGATAGGGTGTAGGGGCATCATATTTCTCTTTGAAAGGGACCCTAACTTTTGACAATTTTCACAACTTTTGTAGAAAGTATAAGTATCTTTGAAAAGAGTTGGCCAATAAAATCCACATTGCAAGATTTTTGCAGTAGTTTTCTTTACAGAAAAATGACCACCACATGCTTCTGAATGACAAAATTTGACAATATTACCTATCTCATTGTCAGGCACACATCTTCGAAAGATTTGATCCGAAAATATTTGAATAGGTATGGATCATCCCAATAAAAATTTTAACCTCAGTCAAAAACTTCTTTTTGTCTTGAGAGTTCCAATGCGATGGCATCTTTCCTGTCACAAGAAAATTAACAACGTTAGCAAACCAAGGTAAAATAGAAACATTAAATAGTTGTTCATTAGGAAAAGTGCATTAATAGGTGTGGTTTGAAACGAGTCATCACAAACAAGTCTCGACAAATGATCAGCCACTACATTCTCTACTTCCTTTTTATCTCGAATAGTAACATTAAATTCCTAGAGTAAGAGAATCCACCTAATCAGTCTTGGTTTAGCATTTTTTTTTGACAAAAGATATTTCAAAGCTGCATGATCACTGAAAACAACAATTGGTGAGCCAACAAGATAAGATCAAATTTATCCAATGCAAAAACTACAGCAAGTAATTCTTTTTCAGTTGTTGTATAATTCAATTGAGCACCATTTAAAGTTTTACTTGCATAGTAAATAACATATGGTTTTTTATCTTTTCTTTGTCCCAAGACAGCTCCAACAGCATAATCACTAGCATCACACATTATTTCAAAAGGTAAAGTCCAATCTGGAGGCTGTACGATTGGAGCAGACATAAGCATGCTTTTAAACTTAACAAAAGCATTTTCACAGTTTTCAGTCCATTCAAAAATAGTGTCTTTTGTTAGAAGATTACACAAAGTTTAGATATTATACTAAAATCTTTGATAAGTCTTCTATAAAACCAGCATGTCCTAAAAATGATCTAATCTCCTTCACAGTCTTTGGTGTTGGCAAATTGGCAATTAACTCAATTTTAGATTTATTAACCTTAATACCTTCTGATGATATAATGTGTCCAAGAACAATACCAGTTGTTACCATGAAGTGACATTTCTCTCAATTGAGCACAAGATTCTTTTCTTCACACCTGATCAAAACCTTTTCTAAATTAGATAAACAATCATCAAATGAATTACCAAAACAGAAAAATCATCCATGAAGACTTCAAGAAAATGTTCAACCATGTCACTAAAAATACTAAGCATGCATCGTTGGAATGTAGCTGGTGCATTACATAATCTAAAAGGCATCCTTCGATATGCAAAAGTACCAAAAGGACATGTAAAAGTTGTTTTCTCTTGATCTTCCAAGTACAATTGCAATTTAATTATACCCAGAATATCCATCTAAAAAGCAATAAAATTTATGTCCCACAACTCTTTCTAAAATTTGATCCATGAATGGTAATGGAAAATGATCTTTTCTAGTAACTGAGTTGAGTTTTCTATTGTCAATGCACATTCGCCAACCAGTAACAGTCCTAGTTGGAATTAATTCATCATTCTCATTCTTGACTACAATAACTCCAGATTTCTTAGGTACAACTTGAGTAGGACTTACCCATTTGCTATCAGAAATAGAATAAATGATTCCATTATCTAAGAGTTTAATGACTTCATTTCTTACTACTTCTTTCATATTAGGATTTAGCCTTCATTGCATTTCTCTAGATGGTTTAGCATTTTCCTCTAGATAGATGTTATGTGTGCAAATGAAAGGATTAATACCTTTAATATCAGCAATGGTCCATCCTAAAGCATTCTTATGCATTTTCAGAGTTTCGATCAACTTACCTTCTTGATATGCATCGAGTTTAGAAGAAATTATTACTGGAAAAGTTTCATTCTCACCCAAGAAAGAGTATTTCAAATTAACTGGCAAAGGTTTCAATTCACCACGGAGCTTTAATACTTGATGGAATAGATTTTTCTGTTGATGATGAAAGTTTTTCGAACCTTGGCTTCAAAAAATATTTTTCTTGTACCTGCAAAAATTCAGAGATAGTATTAGTTTGTTCCTTTCCATAAATACTTTCACTTTCAAAACAAGTTCCAAAGAATCTGAAGAGTTAGTAGTAGTAAAGTATTCATGAACAAGTTCCTCAATCGAATCCACTTCATGTACTTCGACATCTTCTGCAGGTTGCATACAAATATTAAACACATTTAGTTCCAAAGTCTTATTTCCAAATGATAACTTCAAAATACCATTTCTATAATTAATTAAAGCATTTGAAGTTGCAAGAAAATGACGACCCAAAAGATAGGAATTTGTGTATGTGTTTGTGCAACAGGCTCTGTGTCCAAAACAATGAAATCAACTGGAAAGTAAAACTTATTAATTTGTACCAACACATCTTCTACTATCCCCTTTGGAACTTTAATTGAACGATCAGCTAGTTGGAGTACAACAGAAGTTGTTTTAAGTTCTCCCAAACCTAACTGTTCATAAACTGAGAAAGGTAGAAGATTTACACTAGCACCAAGATCAAGCAAAGCACGCTCTATTCTAGTGTTTCCTATAATACATGAAATGGTTGGACAACCTGGATCTTTGTACTTTGGTGGAGTGAATTGTTGAATGATTGAATTAACACTTTCAGTTAAAAATGCCTTCTTTTGTATATCTTTTGTAATGATGTTTTCTTTTGATTGTACATAAATCTTTCAAAAATTTGGCATAAGGTGGAACTTGCTTGATTGCATCCAATAATGGAATATTAATCTTGGCTTGTTTAAAAATTTCATAAATTTCAGCATTTGAGTTCAATTTTTGAGTTGCTTGCAATCTTTGAGGAAAGGGTGCTGGAGGTAAATATTTTTCTTTTTCATCATTTTCATGCTTACCTTCTTCAAACTTACCTTTGTCGTCAAGACTATTTCCATTTTTTATTTCTGGAGGTGGATTAGAAACTTTCTCCTTAGGATGAATAGTCTTGTCAACAACTTTTCCATTCCGAAGAGTTGTAACTGAATTAGCCTCTTGACTGCATTTTCACCTGAAGAAGAAACATGACACTGAGTAGAAGGATTAGGTTGAGGTTAAGCAGGAAATTTACCTTTTTCATGAGTACGCAAAGAAGTTGTCAGTGTTGAAAGTGTGCTTCTGATCTCATTGATAGCTTGTGAAGTCTGATTATTGATGTTTGTTTGTTCATGCATAAATGCTTGCAAAGTCTCCTCAATGGATTTTGTATGTGGAGGTGGATAAGAATGAAAGTTTTGTGGTTTTTGTGAATGCAGTGGTTGGGCACGGTTATCATCTCGCCAACTGAAATTGGGATGATTTCTCTATTGTGGATTGTAAGTTTCAGAATATGGAGAATGGAAAGGTTTTTTGAATGTGTTCATAAAATTTGCTTGTACTGAATGTTTGGACATTCATTGGTGGAGTGCCCCAAAATTTCACAATTGCTACAAACTTCTTCCTCTTACACAGATTTGATTTTCTTTACTTTTTTAAGTTCCATGGCTTCAACTTTTCTTGTTAAACTAGCAAGTCTAGCATTTAGATCATCTTCTTGACTAAGATAATATTTTCCTTTATTACTATTAGCAAGATTAGATCTAATAGAACTTTCGGAAGAATTAACACTATGCCATGATTGAGAGTTTTCTGCAAAATGATCTAGATATTCTAGGGCTTCATCAGGTTCCTTATCAAGAAACTCACCATTACACATTATTTCAACAAATTATTTTGTTTCAGGAGTTAAACCTTCATAAAAGAAACTAATTAAGCGCCATTTTTCAAAACCATGATGTGGGCATGAATTCAATAAATCTTTAAATCTTTCCCAACATTGAAAGAAAACTTCATTCGAATTTTGAGAAAATTTTTGAATTTGTCTTTTCAAAGCATTAGTTTTATGAGTTGGAAAGAATTTTTTCAAGAATTCAACTTGCATTTCTTGCCAAGTGCCAATTGACCAAGGTTTTAAAGAATTAAGCCAATTTTTTGCTTTATCTTTTAAAGAGAAAGGAAATAATTTGAGCTTAACAATCTCATTTGTGCAAGTTTGATCATCAAAAGTGGCACATACACTTCATCAAATTCTTTTAAATGCAAGTAAGGACTTTCAGAGTCTAAACCATGGAAATTAGGAAGTAAAGAGATCATACCTGACTTGAATCGAAAATTATTTGCATTTAGAGGAAAAATGAAACAAGAAGGAGAAGAATTTCGAGGTTGCAAGTAATAACGCATGGTACGCACCTGTTGATTCTCATTTTCATCCTAGACACTTTCATTTTCAGCCATGGTGGAAGTGTGTGGAGATGATTCAAACAAATTTTCAAACAAAGTTTCGGAATTATTTCTTACTAAATGTCGAGAATTATGACTACGATACCATATAACCATATATCCATAAAGAAAATAAACAAACTATATTTACAAAGGAAAAATATTAACAAACCTGAATACTTACCTTGTCTTCCCCGGCAACGGCGCTAAAAACTTGCTACAACTTTAAGGTTGCAAACCCAAGTGCAAGTTGTAGTAAGTAATAAATTTTTCATGAGTCCGAGGTCGATCCACAGGGAAGTTGTTTGAAGAATTCAAGTTTATATTTCTAAAAAGATAGAGTTTATGTGAATCAAAATATATGAACAATTAATGTATGATGTAAATAAAGAAAAACCAAAGTAATAAAAGTACTGAGGATTAGGGATCCACTCTTGAGTTTTGGATAGAGAAATGGTTATTTATTCTTTTTACCTCTATTAATTGCCACAATTGGAATCCATACATAATGAAGGTTCCAATGGGAAGATATTATCAAATAACTCATGCAATAAGGTAATCATGATATTGTCTTACTATTGCAAATTATCTCTTAACGCCAACACTTATTTATGGGATCAAGCATTTATGTACACCTTCATCAACAACAAATCAAGGTTTCACATTAGCAGTCGGTGGGGTAAAACCGTACAATAAGCTAAATGAACCCAAGTATTTGTTGTGCCATTGGAGATACATAAATCAAGAATCACCACAAAACAAGTAGGGTTTAGATTAAAAATAAAAATAATAATACAACATACTTAAACAATTTCTACCCTTATAACCATTTCTCTTCCTACATCAAGAGATTCACCCTTTTTCCTCAATAAAATGAAATTTAGAAAGACATAATAAAAGTAACAAAGACTAAAAATATAAGAGAAACTAGAGAATGCATTTCTACTACTACTAGAAAACTTACAATACTAGAAAATATACAAACTAGATAACTTAGCCTAAAGAAACCCTCTACCCCCCTCCTCTTACAAGATTAATACATGGCCTATTTATAGTACTTGAAGTAAGTCAGAGGCCAAACAAATAATGGAGGGGTTAATGTGGTATGCTAGTTGCCAAGAGTTGGTAAGTTGTTACACAAATTTCTCATCCATTGAATTGATTTACATTTTTTGATCAGATACAGCCCGATTTTGAAAATACATGAAGAATCAAAATTGTAGATCTTTCAACGCTGATATATTTTCATATATCTTTTTCCAAATTTGATGATCGGATGAAGGAGATATGGTCAAATTACTGAGTCATGTCCAAGAGTCGCCCTGTAACATCAGCAGCAACTTGCAGCCTATGGTTTTACCATTTCGACACATTTTCACACCATCTTGTCTTCAGAAAACTTGTTTATTTACTTCTTGGTATAACATATCCTAATTTCAGACCAAAATAAATTTGGGCTCAAGATATATAACCGAATTGGTAAAATAAGTCAATACTAGGCTGAACTCTGATCCGAATTTTGGTGATCTATTTTGTATAATTACTTGGACGACTTTTCTGCAGTCATCAAGACTGAGTTGGGCTGATCCTCCAACATAAAATTTGTACCTATCTCTTGGCTTTCAAATGAAATAAGCTTCAGGTCCATAGAGCTTTTGATCATGATGTTATGCTCAAATTACAAAAACTGCACAAGTTTGGAAACATGCTTCAATTTATTCCCTAACACAAAATATTAATAAAGTAATAATATTAACAAGAATAAAGCAAGAAAAGTATAAAGGATTTGATATAAAAATATGTCAAAATATGCACCTATCATTGGCATTCATGTCTCATGAGTTACAGAGGCAACATGAGGTCCATACACATGCGTATGAGATATTCACTTACCTACAAGAGTTATACGGTGAACATACCTAACAGACGAGATGCCATATCACGAATGAGCTTTTTAGAACTCGTATGATGGAGGGCTCTTCAGTCCATGACCATAGGCTGAAGATGATAAGCCTAAGAGAAAGGCTTGAGTCTTCGAGTTAATATCGATAATGATCTCTATGTGGATATCTTTCTACAGTCTCTGCCACCCTCGTTTGACACCTTCGTTATCAACTTCAACATGCATAAGATGGAGACTAGCATTACTGAGCTGGTTAACATGTTGAAGATGGCTGAGTGCATGATGAAAAAGGACCAACCGGTCTTGTTGATTGGGTCCTTGTTCAAATCAAAGGCTACAAGCCTAAGAAGAGGAAAGGAAGGAGAAGGGTTCCTTGACGCCCAATCAGTTGAAGGAGACGAGCAAAGTCTCAAAAGATTCCAATTGTTGGGTTCGCTTCACCAGAATGATTTTTCCGCAACAAAAATTTAAAATTAACATTTAAATACATAAATGCATCTATCAAAATAAATGGAAGCCCTTTTGGCTCTCGTAGTGATTTTATCGATTTGTACTTCATTATAATTTCATACAAAATAAATATAATTCGTTTAAAGTAAATACAAATTATCCTCATAGAACTATTCTTGTGTGATGTTAAGGGAATCAATTCTCGATTTTGTGGCTATCACCAAAACTCCATAACCTCATTGGAAGTATGGATTCAAATGCTTGCCCTATAAAATGTTCACCTTTTAGATGTAGATACCGAAATAAATTATTCGCTAATAGAACCTTATTGCATTTATGAATTTGATTCTTGGAGAAGAATAACAATCCCTCAATTAACTGATGATTGGAGATTGTATTTGTGTAGATGAATAATTATAAATTAATTATTCTCTACACCTTTTGAAGAGAAATTGAAGAAGGTAGAGTAGAAGATGATTTTTTTTTCTTCTATGTAAGAGGCAAAATATTATATATATATATCATACACATACATACACATGTACATATATATATTTATATATCATAAATATTTAAAGATAAATCCTAAGTATTTTTTATTTATTTCTCTTCATTTATCTAGTGGACTCCTACAATTAGGCCACTAGTTATTGGTCTTGGGCTTGGACTTCAATAAAGTCCTACTAATTAATTCAATTAATTATTTAATTCCCAAAGCACAAATTAATCAATCTACTTGATTAATTGATTCTACTCTATTTATTAGGCTTCCAATCAAATTAGATTTAATTAAATAATCAAATCATTTAATTAAATATTTAATCCAATAATTGAATTAAATTAAAATCCTAATTAATTAATCTATGTTAATTAATTGCATCTAATAATTGAATTTTCCAATTTTGAAAAGTCAATACCCAAAATTATGTGTGACCCTTTTAAGCTCACAACTAGTGCTAGCAATAGGCTTACAACTTTTGTGACTTATAAATAACAATTATTCAATTAATTAATCTGCTTAATTAATACACTTGGAATTAACTCTTTAATTCCAATAACCTACAAATCATTATAACACCTAGCAAGTAGCATGATTACCTAGTATTAGGTGAAACAAAGAGTACGGTCCTTCCAACAGCTAATCTTCCGATTGAAATTAGGGCATGGATTATAAGTCAAAATCCTAACTAATTCAATTACAGTGCTCCCATTTCGAGTTTCAGTAATTTCTGATGAATCAAAATTCATCCTGCCATGGCCAAGGTATTCGAATCACGAACTATGAAAATATAAGAGATTTTATTGTCAAATAACAAGTGTTGAATTTTATGTTAGCCACTAACAAACCTCCATGCACACCAGTGCAACACCCAACACATCCTCTTTATGATTGTCAAGCAAATAGAAGATATATAAAGTGCTACACAATGTATACAAGGCTACCATCGTACCTCAAGTGCGAAGACTAGTCGTATACTATCGCAACATGAAAATTCTTATTTCAATAGGGAAAGCCTCCAACTAAAAATTTCCTGTAGACCATGTTTAGTAAACTTTTTCTCTAACAAAAACCCACATACATACACTTGTATCACTATGCTAATGTTGGTGGAATGCAACATCCTCATCTTACGATCACGCATTGTTACATAAGTCTTATTGTGCTATTCCATTCTTGTCTCAAAAAACCCAAAACTCAGAACTTATTTAAGACTAAAGCTTTAGAGGCATGTTCCATGATCGTAACCATATACACGACCATATCTCGTAGCTAAATTTGGTCTAAGGTCTTTATTTAATGCGCAGAAAGTAAATGCAAGACATAAGATAAAGAAAGTGTCATTTTATTCATATCATTCCCAATAAGATTATTTTACAAATACAATGAACATAGTATAATACTCCCAATCTAATTGGGGCACCGAACATCCAAATCTAACACCAATAATGTCAATGACAAATATCACTACTGCCGCAAGAATGGGCATTGGAAGAGGAACCACAAGGAGTACCTTACAAGCCTGAAAGGTTTAGATATTTATTTTATTAAAGTTAACTTATCTGTTAATGATTATTCATAGTTATTGGATATCGGTTTTGGGGCTCACATTTGCAATGATTGGTAGATGATAGCAAGAAGTAGAAAGTTGAGTAGAGAAAAGACAATCCTATAGTTGGGGAATGGAGCAAAGGTTGCGACATTAGCCATAAGAAATGTAAACTGAGCTTTGAATAATTGTTTAGTTTTTGTATTGAACAATTATCATTATGCACCAGATTTTGTTAAGAACATCATCTTTATTCCAATTTTGGATAGAGAAGGGTTTATATATTGAAATTTAATAATCATAGTTCCCTAATTCTATGACATGCACGATTGGGTTATATTTTTGAGAAGATGATCCATAAGTTGGCATAATTGCTTGACCTCAGAGAGGAGTAAGGCTTGCAAACATGTGAATCTTGTCTCAAAGGAAAGATGACCAAATCTCCATTTGATGGAAAAGTAGAGCGAGCCAAGAATCTATTGGATTTTCTTTATACAAATGTATATGGGCCACTATATATTAGTGCCTGAGGAAACTATTACTACTTCATAACCTTTACTGACAACTTTTGTAGGTATGGTTATGTGTATCTCTTAAGATATAAATATGAAGTCTTTGAAAAGTTCAAGAATTCAAATGTAAAGTAGAGAAACAAACTGGGTTAGTATTCGATTTGATCAAGGAAGGAATACTTAAGTTCAAATTTTCTAAATTATCTAAAAGAGAATGAGATTCTCTCACAATGGACTCTTTCTGCTACTCCTCAACTGAATGGAGTTGCGAAGTGTATGAATTGAACCCTGTTAGATATGGCTCGATCACTAATGAGTTTCAATGGTCTTTCTTTTTCATTATAGGGCTATGCACTAGAAACAGCTGCATATTTATTAAATAGAGTTCCATCAAAGTTGGTATCCAAAATACTATATGAGATGTGGTGTGGGAAACTACTCTCCTACAAGTACCTTAGGGTATGGGGGTATGCTACTCAAGTGAAGCAGCAAGTGGGAGATAAATTAGACATAAGATCTAATTTATGCAAGTTCGTGGGGTATTCAAAGGCATCTAGTGGATACTACTTCTATGACTCCTCAGTACAAAGGGTGTTTATTTGGAGGAATGCCACCTTCTCAGAGGAGGAATTTCTATTAGATAGAAATGGCCAAGTAGTAGAACTTGATGAGGTCCAAAAACTACAAAACATCCTAACAGATACAGTAAATGACCTGTCAGCTGAGCCTAGACCTTTTGCCACACAACCTTCTCAAAGATCTGAAAGGATCTCAAATCCACTTAAGAAGTATGGCTTTTTGTTGGAGAACAATAAGGAGGATCTCCCCTTGGATAGTGATCTAAGAACTTATGGATAAACGATATCTAACATCAACTTAGAAAGATGGCAAGAAGCCTTGCAATCCAAGATGGACTCTATGTGCTCCAACAATGTTTGGACCTTGGTGGACCCACTATAAGGAATAGTTCCCATTAGCTGCAAATAGATTTATAAGCAGAAGTTTGGAGTAAATGAAGAGTTAGTGACCTATAAAATACGACTGGTCACAAAAGGTTATACTCAAAATTAAGGAACTGATTATGAGAAAAAAAATTCACTAGTAGCGATGCTTAAACCTGTAACACCCCCCCCCCCATTCCTACACAACCATATATATTGTATAATTTGACATGATAGAACCTGTGTGCATGCATGGAATACTTTTTTTTTTTAACATTTTAAGAAAAGCTAAATCACTTCTTACATACACAACCCTGTTTAAAATAGAAGGATCAGTATTTATATAAAAACACAACACCCACAACGACCACAATATTTACATACTTAACTACAGTAAAGTTTTAAAAGAGAAATATAATACCAATCTAAAAACATAATACACCAGACTCAAAATATAACAAGCCAACAAAATAGCCCAACAGGTCGTCATCCATGTACACACTCCCTCAAACACCTGCAGGAGCTCCAACAGCCGACCAGCTAGCCAAAGATGCTTCAAGTATCATCGTACTCACCTACAATGCATAAACTATATGAGCTAACGCTCAGCAAGTAAAGATTATGCATGTCAGAGAATAATCCACAATATCAAGTCATGCAACTCAAAATGCTATGCTCACGATGCAATTTTATGCATCAAAATATTTCTCTCAAAATCATTTCTTTCTTGGGCCCCTGACCAACGCTACTATCTCATGCACCGGAAAAGAGTTCTGTATACCGCCATAATCCAATGGCCAATAATCATATAAGCATGCAAATCCATGCATACTCATACGCATGCAAATCCATGCACGCGAACCTGCAAATCCATGCATAACACCATGCAAATCCATGCATGCTTCGGTACACTAGTAGTGGTCAACAAAACATTTTCCTTTCTCTGAATCATGTCGTGCAATGCAAGATTTATCACAATGCTAGTATATGATGCATACACGTGCTAATGACAATGCCCATGTATGTATGCTCAATGGAGAGCCCTCTACTATGCACATATGATTTATGATATTACATATAATTCACACATCTACTATGTCTATACATTGTAGTTGCAAATGAATCTTTACTTACCTTTCACTTGGTTGGTGGCTTAGTCTAAATTTGTTTAGTATTCCCCTCTAACCTTAGATGTAAAATAGCCTGTAATATTACCCAACATCAAGCACCATTCCCAATTTGGCAAGTTGAAAGCACAAAATCTCATACTAGACCTTAAACACCAAGCTATAAGCTAACAATCAAACTTTCACAAACTAGAACCCAATATAGCCCCTCAAATACCTCAATTTCTCATCTTAAATACATGAAAACATCATGTAATTGAAGTATTATAACTCTAATAGCATGTACCTAATTGTTAACACTCAATAGCTACATGTCTAGGTTGAAACATGCTAAGTGATCAAATGTGGCAGATTCACATTTTCATATTTTCTTGCTGTCGAGTTTAGTTGCATGATAATTTTAACATCCCTAAACATATCCAATCACTCCAAAATTTTTACCACACTTATATAACATGTATATAAATGTAACCATATTATAGAATTGCTAAAAATCACGGATATAGCTTCCCAAGTTCATCTCTCTTCACGACATACTGAAACAGATTATTTCCTACCGTGACAGTTTTGCACACTTCATGACATTAATGGTTTTGGCACCCTTAAGTATATTCAATCACTCCAACATTTTCACCATACTTAGATAACATATATAATGAGACAACCAGGTCATATTATTACCAAAAATAATCGATTTAGCTCCCTTAATTCAGTTTCCTTCACAGCACACCAAAACAGATTTTGCTATTTTGGCAGTTTGAGTGTTTCTCCAATATCATTCTCTATTTCAATTTCCAACTGATAAAAATTCATTCCAATACTCTTATATCATATATGGTCATGTAAATGGTAATAATTATAGGTTTTATTCAACATAACATACACTTTTGAAGTCTAAAACACAAGAAAACAGTAAGATGACAGTTTCTGCCACAAGTATTTCCTATTAAGTGTTTGTGATCAAAAACCCTTTCTTTGTGCACCAAAGTCTAACTAAAAACTTCCTAACACTTTTATAAGAGATATTGAAAGTTTAATAAGCCATAAAACCATTCATAATAATCTGAAAACCAAAGGCAAAACCGTAGATAAGTGTTACCTATGCAGATTTTGAGGCTAACTTGATGGTAATCACTTCTTCTTTGCTTTTCTTGCTTTTATTTCAACTTGGAATCAATTTGGATCACATGGAGACCTTAAGGTGTGTGTTTGGAAGATGAAAATGGCTGAAATGAGGGTCTGGTCGTTGCTTAAGGGTGAAGGGTTTGAGGTGTTAGCTTGAGATGTTAGCTTAAGCTTAATAAGAAAGCATGAGGTGGCAAGTAAATGACAAATCTGATTTTCTCCCTTATCTTGCAGCCCTAATCTTGTGTGTCTCATCTATTTTTATTTGGTTGCAACCTATCTTAATCACCATTCATTCCCATAGGTAATTCCTATGTCCGTTCATTCGATCTCCAAACCGATTCGCATCCGATTCTTAAAGAATTATCTAGTTTGCATTTCTAAAATCATATGCACATAAAGGCCTTGTAATATGACACTTAATTCATATTATATCATGTCCAATATCCCAAGTATGCTAATTTACAAATATATACTTTTGAAATAACTTGATCAAATCAAATTAAACCGTATAAGGTTACTAGTAACACTTTTAGCACTTCCAAAATTATAACCTATATATCCCATCTATATCTAATATTGATCCACCTCATTTTCTTCTTATTTCAATATAAAATCAACTACTTAGATTAAGAAATTCAATAACTAATATCGTGCAAGAGCTTCAAAATTAAGTTTAATATTCAAGAATGTCGTATAAAATGAAATAAATTATGCAATGTCAATAGAAATGCAAATAGCATATAAAATTAACATGTAATGCATGAATCATATTTAGCCATGTGAGTAGTAAGAGGCTCGGGTATCACAAAACCCATCCGAATGCTGCTTGCTATATCAGCATATTATAACTATGAGATATGGCAAATGGATATGAAGACTGCCTTCCCTAATGGGATTATTAAGAAAAAGATCTATATGAGGCAGCCTGAGGGCTTTACATCCAGAGGGAGAGAGCAAAGGTTTGCAGACTTTAGAGATCCATTTATAGACTCAAGTAGGCTTCCCAAAGCTGCAACATCTGGTTTGATGAGATAATTAAAATGTTTGATTCTACAACAACCTGGATAAACCTTGTATCCATAAGAAGGTTAGTGGGAGTGCAGTTATATTTGTTGCGTTGTAAATTGATGACATCCTACTTATTAGGAATGATGTAGGAATGTTGTAGTCATCTAAAACTTGGTTGTCTAACCAATTCTCCATGAAGGATTTAGGAGATGCATCCTTCATACTAGGTATAAAGATCTATAGAGATAGATCTAGAAGGATGATCTATTTGTGCCAATCTACATACATAGATAAGATGATAAAGGGATTCAATATGGAGAAATCTAAGAGGGAATTCCTACCTATGAGTCATGGCATCTCTCTCTCGAAGTCTATGTCACCTAAGATTCCTAAGCAGAGAGAAATGATGACTCACATTCCTTATGCATCTACTATTAGAAGTCTAATGTATGGGATGCTAAGTACGAGACCTGATTCACACATGCTCTAAGTGTTACGAGCAAATATCAGTCTAATCCAGGGGAGTAGCACTAGAATGCCATGAAGATGATCCTTAAATACTTGAGAAGGACTGAGGATATATTCTTTGTGTACAGGGCTGGAGAGTTGAAACATAAAGTTATATTGATTCTAGTTTTCAGTTGGATATGATGAATCAAAATCAATGTCTAGATTCATATTCACCTTAATGGAGATGCAGTCAGCTGATAAGTTCAAATCAAGAAATGACTCTGAACTCCACCACTTAGGCTGAATGTATTATTGTATGTGATGTAACAAACAAAGTTATTTTGATAAGGAACTTCATCTAAGGGTTGGGTGTGGTTTTATCCATTATTAGTGTGGTTACATCTATTATTAATCTAGTTGTGAAATTCCACAATAACAATGGAGCTATTGCACAAGCAAAAGAGTTGAGATCTCATCAATGATCTAAGCATATCATGAGACGATACCACCTGATCAAGAGATCAATGGTAGAGATGACGTCATAGTGGATAGAGTTGCTTCAACAGAAAATATAGCAGACCTAGTCACTAAACCTTAACTTATAGAGTATTTAAGGGACATCTTAAGAAGATGGGGCTTGAGGTACATGGGAAATTAGTGCTAGGTCAAGTGGGAGATTATTAAAGTAATGTCTGGCACACCAACTAGATTGGGCATCTTTTACTCTTGTATATTGTAAATGATCTTTTTGAAATATACTAATAAAAAAGGCATTTTCTTTATCATATGCTTTATATTTATTTTCTACACATTAGATAAAGTCCTTACACCGAATTTTGCTACTAGGCATGGTTGTGCATATGATGGCGATCATGGAATATGCCTCAGTGACACTTGTCTTAATCTAGTTCTAGGTCAAGGGCTTTTTGAGATGAGATATTTAATAGCCTATTGTCACATGCAGTGCACTTGTTCTATAACAAGCACCCGCATACATGCACTAGCGTCATTTATCTAGAACAAGTGAATCTATTTTAATTTCATAGTCCATGACTCTGAGACCTTGGCCAAGGCAAGATGAATATTGATTCATCATGAGTTATTAGAATTTGAAATGGAATCATAGTTATTAAGTTATTTAGGATTTTAATTTCTAATCCATACCCTAGACTCAATCGAGAGATTAGATAATAGAGGGCTCTTATGTGTATGCTACTCGTAATTGAAATAGGTTCACTTACTATTTCACCTAAGACTAGGAGCTATGATACACTTGCTAGGTGTTTTCCATGGTTTGTGAGGTTCTTAGAATTATGGAGTTAATTTTAAGCAGATCAATTAATTAGATTAATTAATCATAATAATTGTTATTCATAAGTTGCAAATATTGCAAGCCTACTGCTAGCTTAGTTTTGAACATAAAGGGTCACAAATAAATTAGAATTGAGCATTTATGATATAGGAATTAATCCTAGTAGTTAGATTCAATTTGTTAATGGAGATTAGTTAATTGGAGGCTTAAATTATTTCAATTTGTTGAATAATTGATTATTTAATTAGATTTAAAAAGATTAGGAAGCCCAACTATAGTGAAACAATTCATTGATTGGATTAATTAGTTGAATTTGGGTACATTTAATTAATTAGATTAATTATGAACTTTGTAAAGTCCAAGCCCAAAATCAAAGTGGCTCATTATTAAAGGCCTGCTTGAATTATTATAAGAGGAAATGTAAAGAAGATAATATGAATTTTTTTTTATTAAATATCATATGAGATGTAGAAGGATATTAGATATCTATCTTGATTGTATTGGAAGAATTCGAGACAACTAAAAGGAGAGACAGAAGCCAATTTTGTGGCTTATGGAAGCCCCTAAATTTGGCCATATTAAAAAAGAGAGGGGATTGATTGAGTTGGTTATTTTAGGAAAGTTTAATTCTACCAAATAACACATTTCAACACAAGGGAAATGTGGCGAATGGGATAAAAATTAGAGTTAATTTTCAACCACCCAATATAACATGAAGTGGCCGAAAATTTGTGGCTCTCCTCATTGAATTTTTGGCCACCATAAGAAAGAGTAGAGAAAAATTGTTCTTCTCTCTATAGTCTCTTTTTCTTTCCCAAAAAATTCTTACAATATAATCAAAGTGTTTTCTTTAATTATTAAAGCATTGAATTCTCACTTCTTGGATTAAGGATTAATACTCACAAAAGCACTGCACACTATATTAGTAAAGGAATTAAAATCACTAGCGGGATTTTGATTTCGTGTTCTTGTCCAAACATGTGGACTTACTTTAGAGGGGAAACAATGGAATCTCTTGCAAACTATTTTGTTAAGTGGTCTCTAGCAGTAGCTTACTACATACCCTATTGTAACTAGAGTGAACGAAAGGTAAAATAAAAAAACATATTTTTTACATTTGTGTAGAAACTTACGTAAACATGTAATCATTAAAATTGCTATCAAACTTAAGGTGATGCAATAATCATTATTGCATATTAAATTTTAAATTCGACTGCGCAAACCCCACAGTTAAAGCAAATCCAACATAGTAGATACATGCATAGGTTTATTTATTATTTTCCTATGATTATGCTTACAATCTTAAGAATAGTGCGACATAATAAAATGATGAGGTCTTGGTAAAATAGAACCTCACTTAGAAATGCTCTAAGTTTTAAGAATTTTTAATTAAATTCTATATCAAACGTTAATAGGAAATATTAGGTTAGGCTCAATCGTCCAAGCCTTCCATCAAAAATAGTTGGCATATGAAACGCTATCATGCTTAGTCCATTGCCCACGATTCACGGATGTGCTAAATAGAGGTAATAGTTGTGACCATTACTAGCATGGAGATGCCTATGAGGTAGGAGGGCTAAGGGTGTTCCATGAGTCGTGGGATATACTTTTGTTGTCTTACTCACATGGACGTTTAATGTAAAATGTTTAACACTAGTACTATATGGGTTCATAAACTTGGGGTATATAGAAAGTAGCGAGATAAAATAGCTTGAGGGTTGCATGGGGATACGATTACTAATGTGTTAGCTACCTTTTAGTTTTATCATATGGACTCATGAAATTAAGGTGTATAATAAAGTTAATTGGACTTCAAGCCTACTAACAAATATGATTTCCTGAATATCGATCTAGAGGGTGATGGGATTTGAATAGAATAGTGGGAGACATTTGTGATGAAAGACATTTTAATTGAACAAATTGTTGAATGTATGCTTAATTTTTTACTTCACATTTTTGTAGATAGTTGATTTACAAAATGGCTAAAAATCCACTAGTATCAATTCTTGACACCAACAAACTCACTGGTCCTATCTATGTCGATTGACTAAGGAACCTTTGGATTGTTCTCTAGTATAAAAAAAAATCTATGTCCTTGATGTGAGGCTACCACCAAATCTACTGGTGGATGCCACTAAGGAAGAGCTTGTGGAACATCACAAGTAAGTTGATGATGATTTACAAACTCGGTGCTATCTGATAGCATCAATGTCAAATGAGTTACAAAGATAACATGAGGGTATGGTACATGCTATCAATATCCCCCTTCATCTAAAGGAATTGTATGGTAAACAATAAGGCAACTTAGATAGCATGTATGTAAGAAGCTCTTTTGATGACATATAATGGAAGGCTCTTCAGTCCATGACCTTATACTGAAGATGATAGCCTTGATCGAGAAACTTGAGTCCCTTAGAGTCATAATGGACAATGAACTTTATGTGGACGTCATGCTATAATCTATGCCACCTTTGTTTGACTCCTTTCTGGTGAACCTCAACATGTATAAGATAGAGACCATCATTATTGATTTGCTCAATATATTAAAGACGATTAAAGACGATTGAATCCACCATGAAGAAAAATAAGCCTATCGTACTCAATTTTTCATCCTAATATTAGACCTAAAAGTAGAAGAAAGATTCTTCTAAGAAGGCCAAGGGTTTGAAGGCTTCCAGTAGAGTGAGCAAGAGTTACAAAGCTGAAGACAAGTGTCACTACTGTAGCAACTATGGGCATTGAAAGAGGAATTGCAAGGAGTATCTTGCAAGTCGCTAGAAGAGTTTCTTGTATGTTCTTTGTTAAAGTTAACCTTTAGGTTAATGATGCTTCTTGGGTATTAGATACTATATGTGGTGCTCATCTATGCAATAATTTGTAGGTGACGACAAAAAGTGGGGAGTTGATTAGGGGATAGCAGATCCTGAGGCTTGGAATGGAGTAAAACTTGCTGCATTAGCCATAGGAACTATCTACTTAGGATTAGAATATGGAAGTATGATAGTTTTAAATTCTTATCTTTATATTCCTGAACTAATAAAGAATATTATATCTATCCTTGTTTTGGATAGAGAGGATTATTATTTTTCAATAAAGGATGAAAATTGCTCCATTTACTTTATTTCTTCTTTAGTTCATGTTGGAACTTTGACAAATAATTTATATACTATCCAACCTAAAAACTCCATTTTGCATATTCAACAAATAAATAAACATAAATTAGATTATAAGAGTACCACATACTTATAGCATGCTAGACTAGATCATATCTCTAGAAAAGAACCGACAAGTTAGCTAACTTGCTTGACCTTACGAATAGATGCTGACTTGTGAATCTTTCCTAAAGGGAAAGATGATCAAATCACCATTTGTTCAAAAAGCAGAGCGTGCTGCCAAATCCTTTGGATTTGATCCATAATGATGTATGCAGGCCACTAAGTGTTATTCCCCGAGAAACTACCACTATTACATTACCTTTATCGATGATTACTTTAGGCATGGGTATGTGTATCTTTTGAGATACAAGTCTGAAGCCTTTGAAAGGTGCAAGGACTTTAGGTATGAAGTGGAGAAACAAACTAGAAGAAGTATCAAGACTCTTCGATCTCATTGAGGAGGCGAGTACTTTGGCTCAAAATTTTTGTATTCTCTAAGAGGGAATGGGATTCTCTCGCGGTGGACTTTGCCTCTAACTCCACAGCTAAATGGGGTTGTTTAGCATATGAACTGAATATTATTACATATGGTTTGGTCCATGATGAGTTTTAATGGGATTCCTTATTCTTTATGGGGCTATGCTCTACAATTAGCAACATTTCTGTTAAATAGAGTACCAAGTAAGTAAGTGTCCAAAACACCATATGAGATGTGGTGTGGCAAGACCCTTTATATACCTTAAAGTATGGAGTTACCTTACTTGAATAAAGTAGCTAGTGGGAGACAAGTTGGATGTTAGATCAACCTTATCCAAGTTTGTGGGGTATCCAAAAAAATCTATTGAATCCTATTTCTATGATCCCTTAAAACATAATGTGTTTTTTTCAAAGAATGTCACCTTCCTTGAGAATGAGGTTCTATTTGATTAAAAAGGCAAGGTCGTAGAACTTGAAGAAAATTCAAGAACCACAAAACATCCCATGAGAGATAATAGAGCCAAAACCACCTATAATTGACACTTCTATCACACAACCTCCTAGGAGATCTGATAGGATCACAAGGCCACTTGAGAGGTATGGTATCTTTTGTTGGAGAACAACAAGGAGGAACATTCTTTGGATAATGATACAAGGAATATTGGAGAAGATATATGTGACATCAATTTTAGAAGATGGTAAAAAGCCATACAAACTAAAATAGACTCATGTACTCCAACAAGTTATGGACCTTGGTGGACCCACCATAGCGTATTGTACCTATTGGCTGCAAATAGGTCTATAAGTAGAAGGTTGGAGTAGATGGAGAGATTTTAACCTATAAGGCACACTAGTTTCAAAATGTTACACTCAAAGACAAAGAGTTCACTATGAGAAAACCTTTTCTCCAGTGGTGATGTTGAAATCTATTTGGATATTGCTTGCCATATCAGTGTTTATTATTATGAGATATGGCAAATGGATATGAAGATCGCCTTCTTTAATACGAATATTAAGAAGAGATCTATATGAGGTAGTAGAGGGCTTCATATCCAATGGGAATGAGTAAAAAGTTTACAAACTCCAAAGATCCATTTATGGACTTAAATAAGCTTCCTAAAGTTGGAACCTCCGATTCGATGAGGCAATCAAATTATTTGGTTTCCTCAAGAATCTAGATGAAACCTATGTGTATAAGAAAGTTAGTGGGAGTGCAGTGACATTTCGTCCTTTGCATTAATGATATCTTACTCATTATGAATGATGTAGGGATATTGTAGTCAATGAAGGTTTGGTTGTCTACTCAATTCTTCATAAAGGATTTAAGAGAAGCATCCTAGATCATGGGAATTAGGAGCAATGGAGATAGATCCAAGAGGATGATCGGACTATCCCAATCCTTGTACATAGAGAAAGTGCTAAAGAGGTTTAGCATGGAAAAGTCCATGAGAGGTTGCTTACCCATGAGTTATAGGGTTTCTCTTTCGATGTCAATGTCCCCAAAGACTCTGGAGAAAAGAGAAAGAATGACTAACATACCATATGCATCTGCCATTAGAAGTATTATTTATGATATGTCATATACAAGGCTTGATATAGTGTATGCTTTAAGTATCATGAGCAGATATCAGTTCAATCCAGGCGAGGAGCACTGGAAAGTTGGAAAGAAGATCTTTAAGTACTTATGAAGGACTAAGGATGTCTTCTTGGTTTACAATAATGGAGAGCTGAAGCTAGAAGGCTTAACTAATTCTAATTTTTAGTCTAATGTAGACTATTCAAAGTTTAGGTCAAGATTCGCATTCATGCTAACTAGTTGGGCAATTAACTGGAAAAGTTCCAAACAAGTGATAATCGTGGATTCTACCACTGAGGATGAATACATCACTGTATGTGATGTATCAAAAGAGAGTGTTTGGATGAGGAGTTTGATCCAAGAGTTGGGTGTAGTTCCTTCTATTATTAATCCAATTATGGTCTATTGAGATAATAATAGAACTATACGCAAGCATATAATGAGGTGATACCATTTGATCTGAGATATCATTGGTAAAGGTGATGTTTAAGTGGAGTGAGTGTCCTTGGTAGGACATATAGCAGATCCACTTACAAAGCCCTTAGCTTAGAAGAGTATTTGAATGACATCTTGAAAAGATGGTCTTGAATACATAGGCTATTGGGTCTAGGGCAAGTGGGAGATTGTTAGAGTAATACCCGGAGAGCCAAACTGGCGAGCTATTATACTCTTGTAAAAATAATCTTATTCATGATGTTTATTAAATAAAAGGCATTTTGTTTATCTTTATTTGTCTTGTTAATTAGATAAAGTCCCTAGATCATAAATAATTATGGGGCATGATCGTGCATAATGGTGAACAGGGAACATGCCTCTATGGGTTTGATCTTTAACATGTTTTGAGTTGGGGGTTCATTGAAATGGGACATTGATAAGCCCAACAGACTCACACACAAGATGTATGCTCAAAATGAGATAGTCTCATTCCATAAACATAGGCGTATGGACGCTAATGTATATATGTGGGTGCTTGTTAGGGAACAAGTATACCAAACAACTCGTGGGAAATTCTCAATTAGAAATATTATTTATCGAATGAGAATGTCCTAGTTAGATAGTATATTAACTAGTCCTTAAACTTGAGGCAACATGGTGGCCTTATGCAAGATATCATATACTTTGATGTATTTCTTGATTATGTGATAATCATAAATGTTTTATATTGGATGTATGATCTTCATTTATGGAGGTCAATGAGTGGCCGTCAAAGGATCTATCAGCTCTTTGGTTGAATAGGTAAATCTCAAATGTATTCATAGTCCTTGATCCTGACATTAGCCAAGGCAAGATGAATACTAGACATAGGGTTTTCTAGTGGTTCATCAAATGATCAATGTGAGTTGAAATGAGATCATAGTTATTAAGTCATAATAGAGTTTCAATTGATAATCCGTTCCTTGACAAAATTTGGAGATTAGTTGACAAAATGATCATATTTGCATGGTACTCGTAACTAAAAAGGTTCACTTGCTTTTTACCTAAAACTAGGTAGTGAAGATGCATTGTAAGGTGCTTTCCATGCCTTGTGAGATTCTTAGAATTAATGAATTAATTCTAAGTGGATTAAAATATTGCAAGCCCACTACTAGCTTAGTTGTGAACCTAATGGGTGACATACAAATAGAGATGATCCACTTCTAATCTAATATATTCTAAAGATTGGATTAAGTTAATAAATAGTGATTAATTAACTTGAGTTATAATTAATTTAAGAGATTAATTTAATTCATCCAAATAAATAATATGATTATCTATTTAAACCTAATAAGAATTAGGCGATCATAGGAGTAAGTTAATTATTTGATTGGATCAATTAATTAGCTAGACTTAAATTAATTTGAGGAGTTAAATTAATTTAAACAATTTAAATAATAAAATTATTTTTATTGGACCTAATTTGATTAGGTGGCCTTTTATGGAACCAACATCAATTAATTAACTAGACTAAAATTAATTTGAGTTAAATTAATTTAACTAATTAAAATAATAGGATTATTTTACTTGGGTCTAATTTGGTTAGATGGCCTTTTATGGAACCAAATAATTAATTGATTTGATTAATTAATTAAATTGGGCTTTTATTAACTTATGTAGATCAATTATTTGGACCTTAATAATTTATTAGAGTCCAAGCTCATAGGGTTAGACGCCCATTAGAATTCCTAATTACAAGAATTAAAGAGTCCTAATAAAATATGGAAATGTCTTGGAGAGAAAGAAAGAAACATGAGATAAGAAAGGAGAAGGTTTTTTAATTAAATTAAGAAAGAGATGAGGATATGGAAGGAAAGAGTTGGAGACCAAATGGGATTAGGTCAAGACCACCTTGTACATATAAATACACAAGAATACACAAGAGGGCCAAAAATTCACTAGTTTTGGACATCAAATTTTCAGCCGTCTCTCCCTCTCCATCTCTTACATTTTTGTTCTATGTTCTTGTACAAGAAAACTTATTCCATCAAAGAGGTTCTATCCTTTTTGATAAAAGATCAATTCTTCTAATCACTTGTTGATTTAAAAATTGTTATTCACTCACAAATTAGACTAGAAACAAGAAGACTAAATTCACTAGTAAGGATTTAGTGCTTGTGGATTTGCTCAAGGTGTGGATATTATTGGAGAAACCGCACTTAGAGTTTTTGGTGAATCTTTTTGGGAAATCTATCAAAGGAGCTCTTGTGGAGCTTGAGGAATTTGAATTCCTTCATACTCTTCATCAATCGGAGTGCTTGAAAGTTATTATATCACAAAACTAAGTCATTTATTTTATTAAGCGAATAATTAGAAATGCAAACCAAAAATTGTATAGAATCCAGGAATAGTTATTATACATACAATATATGTTTTATTTCAATTGTCGAAAATTTTTAAATTTTTGTATGCTATCCCATGATTTTGTGAAACCAACATATGTAGCCCAGAAATTGGGGTTGTATAGATCATTTATCAATTTATTGATATAAATCAAGAACCATGGAACATTTTCATCCTTTGATTTTTAATCAAAATTTCTTAACAATGTTTGGTACAAAAGGCAAATAGCTAATACAACCTTAATTCCATTTAAAGCTAAGTAGATCATTCCTATAGCCAATAAAGTAATACTTTGCTCAATTTCCATTCTTAAGAGTCGTCCTACTTCTTAGTTCTTTTCTTCTTGTCATACTCCACAACACTTCGTAGAGATGGTATCATATCTAGTATCTAATACCTAAGAAGAATTATCAACTCTACTAGTTGATTTTAACAAATTGGAATACTGAATTATAACCGTTTTTAAAATCCAATCAAGCAAGTCAATACTTGCACTTCCTCTTTCTGTGACTTGGCTAATAGTAATGGTGATTAAACATCTATCCTTTTGAATATATTAGGCTAATGAGTCTGCTTTTGTGTCTAGATTAACCTAATTTGAATCTATATAAATAACAGTTATCCTAAGTGAGGCATAAAAATAAGCATTCATTTAATTAATATGATTTGGTTTTCAATTATAAATATCTTCCACTATTTTATTCGAATTCCATCACCTTCATGATTGAACTTCAGGAAATCCAATTTCCTAGTAGACTTGAAGTCCAATTATCTTTGTTATTGACAAAGCCAAAAGGAAAACAACATATTGTTAATTACTTCTCTATACAATCTTCAAGCTATTTTACCTCATCTTTCGTATATGCCCTAATGCGATGAGCCCATATAGTACTCAATGTCAAATGCCACCCTTCAAATATCCTTGTGAATGAAACCCTTAAATGTTTAACGACTCATGACCAACATTTAGATGCCCCATTCCATGGGTATCATAATGCTTAGTAGTGATGACAACTTACCTTACTTAGCACATACCATGACTTGTGGCCAAAGCACTAAGCTTATCAGTGTATCACATGTCGTTACTTATAATGGAAGGCATGGACGACTAGGCTTCTGCCTAATATTTCCCACTTTCGTTTGATATAAACCTTTAAGGTTTGCAACCAAAGGTTTTAAACTTGAAATTAATTCAACTGAGGGAAACACATAGGTTTGCTTGTCATGCAAGGTCTCATCTTATGCTTGTCTTGTTTAATGTTATCTATGCTAATGTTGGCAAGCAAAGCGAAGCATCATAAGGTATACATTAAACAATCACAATATGCATCATACATACTAAAATAAGGGATGATCATGGGCATTTAGTTCTACACGATCCACTGGAGCCAAAGTGGATCAAGGTTAATCTATAGGTGATAATTAAAATACAAAGAAACCTATCTATTACATAAATATATCACATGCATTGATTAGCCTTCATTCCTTACTTTTCTCCTCGGCACCTAATTCTATTATCATTAGATTTAATAAAAATACAAGAAACCTTAGAAAAAAGTTCAAGGGGAGGTACATAAAAAGGAGATAGAAATATATTCAGAACAAAAATACAGAAAAAGTGAGCCTCAAAGGCCTCATTTTAATTAAACCCAAAAAATAATCAAAAAGTGCATAAAATTAAACCAATCACATTGGCATATGCTCCATGATCATCCATCTAACATGCTAAACATAATTCATCATATGATAATTAAAACATATAAATTTATTGGTTATGTTACATGCAATTTATTCCAAATTTGGGATCAAAATTCTTAGTTTTTCATAAAATTAACTTTTAATTTTGAAAAAAACCAAATCAAATCGAGTAATGTTTGCTTGTTAAAATGAAACGAGCATAAGTCTAGAAATTTTGCCACTTTTTTTCATCAACATCAAGAATTCTTGATTTTTTTATCATATCAAGAAATATTGGACAAAACTTAATCAAGAAACTAATTTTCTTGATCAATAAATAAAACTCCTCAATTTTATTGTTGCCATCAATTCAATAATTTCAAGATTTCTCAAATCTTGAAGTTAAGGAATCAAGAGTTTCAAGATTTCATAAATCTCGAAGTCTTGTATCTAGTAATCATATTCTTGAATGCAAAACATGAAATCTTGAATTAAAGAATCATATTCTTGAATTAAGAATTCAACTCTTGGAAATTTATTTCATTTTGATCTTCATTCTTGTTTTAACAATTGAAACAAATTCATCACATAACAATTACACGATCAGACATCACAAAAGAGGTGCTTGTGCAATTAAGCACTAGTTCTGACTGGGGTTGCGGTGCGAAAAACTTGCGTCGTGGCTTTAAACCTACTATCGGATAGAAGTTAAACTGGCATTGTTGTGCCAGTCTGTAAAACTCATCGGCTCTGCAGTGCTAGTGCCCCCAAAAGCCCTGAAGTCATGGTGTTAGTACCTCATATGTGTTAGATTTAAACAATCCTACTCCAAGTGCATAATGCTGATTTTTAGTATAAGTAGATGTGAAAGGTTATCACGTCGTAAGGAAGTGTGTGTGAAAGAACCAAAGTATAAACCACCCAACTATATTCAACCGAACGATGTTTGATATAATGATTTAATATTGAAAAAATTAACTAAGCAAAAATCAAGATCAATGTGTGCAGGGGATTGAATTCATGATAGAAAGGAGTTAAGGTCATGGATTACCATTCTATGTCATTATGAATTTCACAAGTTTGTGGTTAGAATTAACATTTAGTTGTGTGACAACGGGAATTCTGAATAAATATGATATTATTTCTGAAGATACATCAAACTACCACTAGAAAATAACTAGTTATAACCTTATAATGGGTTTAACTACCTAATAATGCATTGAGCATTATAACTTCCCCTAGCTTTCGACTATCACATTTATGACTACTGCCTATACTAAATCCTATATCCTACTAGCGACCTAGTCCACAACTTACATTACATGAGCTCTTGATGTAACAGTACCTCCCTTTCGCTTATTTGTGCCTTTCAAGCGTGCAATAATAACATCACTACCACTAGTTACCCCTTTGAGCCTTTTGCAAAGAATAGCATATGCAATGCATATGAATGACAATCATTCATCTTCATTTCTTATAGCTCACTACGCCTACCCCTTCTAGTCTAAAAAACCATTAACTGTCTCTGAGAGAGCTTAATGTGACAACTTGTGCAGGATTTTTTGTGAGGGTTATATAGAGACATTTTGGACATGGAAATGAATGCATTTAGGTACATGAGCATGAAATATGAGCAAATAAGCTATCACAACTCGTATTGATAAAAAGAAACAAGTTTGGGGGTTGTAAAAACAAAAGAACAAGAAATGAAGCTTTGGATGCATGAAAAAAAATTAATAAAAAATAGAAAATACATAAAAGATAAAAAAGAAAAAAAATGTGTAAAAGATAAGAAAAAAAGAAGAAGAAAGTGAAGCAAAAAAGAAAGAAAAGAAAAGCATGAACCCAAAGGAAAAAGAAAGAGAGTTATGCAAAGAAAAGAAATGAGGGAGTGAAATTTTATGTGCAACACATTATGCTCTCTTATTTTGCCTTATCCTAACCCTTTCATTATAGCCAATGCCTCGGCTTTACGTTACAAACTTATTGAAGTCTAATTGATTTAAGTTTAAGAGTGTATATATTAGTGGAGAATGTGTATGAAAATAAACCTATGGAATATCTAAAACTTCTTTTCTTAGACCAAGAAAGTTATTAGTTGTGTAATTCACACCAAAAATACATGCCTGAAGCTTGAATTTAACACCACACACACATACACATCCAAAATTTATGACAAGATTGATGAAGCATAAGTTTTGTGGTGTTAGTTGATTAGCTTCATGACAAACCTTTAGACTTGTGTGCAATATAAATTGTTAAGGTACTATGCTGATTGATCAAGTTGAATTATTTATGATCGAATTATGAGCTTATGTTTGTTTGATTTATAACTTTGCTCAAGGGTGAGCAAATATAAGTTTGGGGGTAGTTGATAAGCTCATAATTTAACATATTTTTTACACTCTATATAGCACAAATTTTGTTATTTAATTGAAGGATTTATGCATTTATCTTTTGATAAATTTTGTGTAGGTACATAAATTTAGATGGTTGATGAAAAAGGAGAAGAAAATGCTGAAAATTTAAAAATATTGAAATAATGGGCAGAAAGTGCAGAGCCTAAGCGTGGCAGAAAACACAGAATAGTAGAATGTGCAGTGCCTAGGCGCTGTCCAGTAGAACCTAGGTCCTCCTCTAATAACTGAAAAGATGTTGATGTTGTTTTTGTGTGATAGGTGTTGATCAATCATGAATTTTGCCATTTTGTTGGTTATATACACACTAGATACAACTTATACATCACCACCCATGTGATAAGCTTGTATATACACTATATACACGCTATATACCACATTTTTATCATTCATTCTTTCATCGCCCAACACACACTTTACACCAAAATTCTCACACACTTTCTCTTCACCCAAAACACACATTTCTCCATATTTTTACACATTACACCAAAAACACACATACCCAATGTTAGGTCTTGGGATTGGAGGCAAGATGAGAATAAGCTACAATGGGCATTGAAGAACCAAGGCTAGAAGTGAAGAATTATTTTAGTGATTATAATCTTCTACTTTAGTTTCTTCTTTAAATTGTTTCAGTTTTGAGAAAATTGTAAAAAACATGATGTTAGGAGACAATTAGTATTTGCTTTATTTTAATATAAACTAAACCATCTTTTGTCAAGGCATGGAAGCTATTTTTTTATGAATTTGTGAATTGATATCATGTTTGTGTTGTGGATGATGTTTTATTTGTGTTGAGCATACTTTATGTTTTTAATGCTACTTGAGATTTTGACCAATTTTAATAGGATCTTTATTGTTGTAATTGGGAGGTAAGTTTTTTAAGCATGTTCTATTTCTTGATTTATACATGTTTAGCTTTCCTTTGTTTAGTTTTTGCTTTGTTTATGTTTTTGTTTTCATTTTTATTATCTTCACCCGTGTTTTTTCATTTTCCCTCTTCTTGTAGGTTCTCATCTCCTTGGTGATATGTAAATACTCATTGAACTCTAAAAGATGCATAGTTGTGGATGCACTTCTAATTGAGAGGGAGTAGTTTTTTACCCTTACGCTTTTTCTTGCTTTAAACATTAAGCACAATGTTTTGTTGAAGCTTTGTGCATGAATTACATATATTATGTGATGAAAGTATGAGAGCAAACATGCTTTTGTTTACAAACTGAAGTAGGCTCACATTTGAGATTGATGGATTTATCTTAATGACGGATAGCCTATGATGAAATTTAATTGATATTGTATATAGTCTAAAGGAAATAAAGATTGCTAGTCTTGTAACATGGCAATGTATGTATTGAATCTTTATCATGATTGACGAATTTTCAGAGAGCTTGTTATTATGCATCTAGTGCAAAATTATGTGGAATTCAATAAGTTTTTGTATTAATCAATGGGAAACCATTAGGTTTCTTTAAATCAACCCATGGACTTTGGCAGTGTGACCCTCTATCGCCAACTCTTTTTGTCCTTATTTCTGTATACTTTTCTAGAGGATTGAATAGACATTTTAAACAATATTCATTCATGCAGTATAGGTCGGGTAAAGGTCTAAAAGTTTGTAACCTAGCCTATGCTGATGATATCATGATATTTATAACAACGAATGAGAAATGACTTCAATTGTTGATGGACTTTTAATATTTTTACGCAAAGATTTAATGTTAGCAAATTAGTAGAGGTAAAAGTTCTTTTATTGCTAGTCGCAAATTCCTAGCATTGCAAACTCAACACGTCAAGGAGATTATTAGTTTTATATTTAAAAAGTTTTCTCTTATCTATTTGGGAATATTATTTAATGGCCAAAATAATGGAGTCCTGTTTAAAGATATGGTTTCCAGAATTCAAAACAGGACTGGGGAATGGGAGAAATATCTGTTATCTCACGTAGGAAGGCTTACCTTGATCAGTTATGTCCTTAGTTCAGTACGAGCCAACCTATTACAAATTATGAATGCTAAAAAATTTATGCTTGACAAAATTGAAAGATTGTATTCATAATTTTTTTGGGGGCCTACTAATAGTGAAAATAAGATTCATTGGGCCTCTTAGGACAAGCTGTGTTACCCATTTGATGAAGCTGGACTCAAAATCCACAGGTTAATAGATGTCGCTGAAACATTTGCATACAAATTGTGGTGCAATTTCACACCAGTAATTCCATTTGGACGAATTTTATGAGAACTAAGTACTACAAAGACCATCATCCACTCGTTGTTAAATGTATAATTCATCATTCGCCAACTTGGAAGTGTCTAAGTAAGATAAGGGAGGCTGCAGAGTCACATATAGGATGGAGGTTGGGACGAGGCCAACTTTTGTTCTGGTACAATAATTGGTTCAGTTCACAAGTGCTTGCTCATAATTTTTCAGCACACTTGTCGAATAGATTAGTCTCTAATTTTATGGAAAATGAGGATTGGAATGTTGCAAAACTAACAGAGGTTTTGCCTTTAAACTTTATGGAAGAGATACAGACTTTTTTTCCATGTAATCAGATGCAAATGATATACCTGTTTGGAGGTTGTTGACCTTAGGTAAATTTTCTACTAAGTCATGTTGGGAGGAGGTCAGACAAACTAAGCCTAAATAAGAATTTTTTCAATTTTTTTAGAACCCTATCATTACTACATCTACTACAATCTTTCTTTGTAGACATTGGCATCATTGGCTACCAGTAGATGAATGTACATAAAGATATGGTTTTGAGCTACCTTCTCGTTGCTCATGCCGGTTTGAAGAGGAAAAATTTAGTCATCTTTTTTTGAATTGTCCCATTATTAGGTGCTTTTGGGAATATTTTCAAACATATTTTAAAGTTCCATTCTCGGATAATTTTGATGTTAAAACATCCTTTCAATTTTGTTTAAGTTCTCATTAAAAGGGAGGTACAAGACATGCAAAGATTATAATACCTTTTCTAGTATTTTGGTTTTGTTGTATAATGAGAAATGATGCCTAACTTAGGGGCTCCGTAATTTGATTTCAACAAATCATTTTCAAAGTGATCAATCATTTGAAAGTGGCATAATTGTAAAATCTTTTGGGCTCGATTTTTTTAGCTTGGAGACAATCATGTTATGGAGAAGTTCAAGTTTTAAATACATATATTTCAGTTTCAACCCCAAATTGGTATTATGGGAACGACCAAATATTGGTTAGCAAAAGTTAAATTATGACGGTGCGACCAAGGGGAATCTAGGTGTGGTAGGAGTAGGTGACATTTTGAGAAATGAAAAGGGAGATCCATTATGGGCATTCAGTTTATTTTTAGGCATCGCAATAAACACCTTCGCTGAATTATCAGCAGTTGTTCATGGAGTTAAATTATGTTTGCAAATGGGTGTTACTAGACTTTGGGTTGAAATTGATGTACAAGTGGTTATCAAGCTTATGCAGGAAGGTTATGTTGGAGATTGAAGGTTTCAACATTTTCTTGCTAAATTTCATTCAATGGAAAGGAACATTTGTCTTCATATCACATATATTTTCAGAGAAGGAAACATTATGGTTGATCATCGTATAAATATTGCATGTAGTTGGAAACTTCTAAACATTGGTTGCCGCATGAACTACCATTAGAGATTCGAGGATGCTTAGTATCCAATAAATAGGCTAAACTTACATTTAGATTCAAATAAAAATTACAAATCTAGGAACAAGAGTTATCTTTTACACGATTTTGTTGTAGTTAAACTTACACCATGTAAGGGAGTAGTACTCCTTATTTACATCTTTTGCTCTTACATTTCATGTACTCTCTTTGATTATTCTAATAAAATAGAAGGGGGGGTCCATGCTAAAACTCCCATCTAGACACAGACGACTATAACCAAAAAAATAAAAATTGAAGCCCCTTTTTCCTTTACTTTTGAAAAATTTCTTAGTTGGCTTTTAAAGTATGTTCCATTTTTAAATTTAGGCATGTTTAGTTTTCTTTTGTTTAGCTGTTTCTTTGCTTTGTTTTTGTTTTGTTTTCCCTTCTATTGCTTTGGCTCATGTTCTTCCATTAACCATTTTCTTAGCTGCAGGTTCTTATCTCCTTGGTGATGTGTAGACTTTCAATGGACCTCCAAAAGATGTATGTTTGTTGATGCACATCTAAATTGAGAGGGAGTAGTCCTTTTACCCTACGATTTTTACTGCTTTCAACGTTGGGGACACTATTGTCTTCATGTTTTGGGATAGGAATTATGTTTTGTGATGCCCATCGTAGTCGTTCGTATGATAGTGGATCTCAACTCAATAATTCTAACCTAAGAATTAGTTTTTAGGGTTTGGAACAATAACAACAAGTGTTTTAGGTGTTTTTTTTTAATTCTATATTCAACACATGAAACTAAGAATCAAAATAATATAGAACTTGCACAAGAGAGTGGGCGGTTTTGAGAAGGAAGCAGGGCAATTCTCTTATGCACAAGTACTAGAAATTAGCCCTTGCGTGGGGGAGCATTTTTATACACTTCTCCCTACCCTAATCACATTTTGAAACAAACTCCTCCAATTCTTACCTTAGATCTTGTTTTCTTCTAAGACTAGAAGTCTTTGGCTTGCTCATTAAGACTCTAATAGGCCCTCCTGTGTGCCCATTAACTCGGGCTTGACCTCTAATTAAGTTCATTTAATTGAATCTCATGGATTAAACAAGCCCAAATTAATTAAAAGGTTCCACTTAGGCATCCTAGTTATATTAGGCTACAATTAAATAATAACTACATAAATTAATTTAACTAAGTTAATTTATGCCTATCTTCATTAATTGATCCAATCAATTAATTAATTTCTCCTCATGAGCCCCTCACCATATAGGTAGAATTAAACAATTAAATTAATTAATTAAATAAATAAATTTAACTTCTTATATTAATTTGAGTTCCAACTAGTTAATCTCCATTAATTAATTTAATCTAACTCTTTAGATTACTTTCTAGATAGAAGTGGACTTTTTTAATTTTTGTGTGACCCTTTAGGTTTACAACTAAGCTAGCAAACTCGCAACTCTTGCGACTTAGTTAGACAATTAAATTATTATAATCAATTAATTCTTATTAATTAAACATCCTTGAAATAACTCCTTAATTACAAAAACCTCATAAGTCATGAGAAACACCTCACAATGCATCATGACTACCTTGTCTTAGGTGGAAAAGAACAAGCATATTTCTTATTATGAGTACCATGCAAGTACGATCCTTTAGCCTTAATCTTTCAATTAAGTTTATGGTATAGATTACTGGTCAAAACCTTATTTTGACTTAATAACTACGATTCCATTCCCAGTTTTACTTACTCCTTAATGAATTATTAGAAAACCTCATATAATATTCATCCTACACTGTCCAAGGTCTTCTAAGTTAAGGACAATGGAATCAATTCATCCAAATAGGTGATAGATCCTTTTTGGCCACTTATTGACCTCCATACCAAAGATATTACACTCAATATAATATCCCTGTGATTGTCAAGCAATCAAGGAAATATATCAAAGTGTAATATATTGTGCTTAATGTTACTAAGGTGAATTAAGTTAAAGGACTATTTCATGCACTATACGAAATGCCCATCCGAGAAATGATATTTCTAATATGAAATTTTCCAGTGGGGTCATTCAGTGTACTTATTCTCTAACAAGCACCCACACACATGCACTAATGTCCCTACACCAGTATGTAGAGAGACAACCTCCTTTCAAACATGCATCATGTGTGTAAATCTTGTTGGTCTTATCACTATCCTATCTTGATGAACAATTATCGTGAACAAATTTTAGAGCAAAGCTATAAAGGCATATTCCATGATCACTATCATATGAACGACTATGACCACACAGTTGCCTCTTACTTGGAAGTCTTATAGTTGATTGCCCAATCTTTAAAGGTGAATACAAATTTGGACAATACTTTAAATCATCTATATCCGACTGAAAGTTAAAGTTAGTGAAGCATTCTCACTTAAATTTGCTAGAGTAGTGCCCGACGAACTAATTAGTTATTGCTTTTATACTCTTATTAAACTAGTCTTATTCAAAATATATTAATGAAATTGGCATTTTATTTATCTTTTAATTTTATTCATTCAATTAGATAAAGTCCTTGAACAATACTTAGCTAGAGGATATGGTAGCGCATATGATGTCGATCATGGAATATGCCTCTATGTCTTTTGTCTTAAACTAGTTTTGAGTTATTAGTTCATTAAGGTAAGACATAGATAAGACTGTAAAGACTTATGAACATGGTGCATGCTCGAAAGGAGGATGTTTCACTCATTAAGTATTAGCATGGGGATGTAAGTACACATGTGTAGGTGCGCGTTGGGGAACGAGTACACTGAACAGGCCCGAGAAAAATCCTCAATTGGAAACATTGTTCATTGAATGAGAATTTTCCAGTTATGATAGTTCATAAATTAGTCCTTTGACTTGAGGTACTATGATAGCTTTGTGCACAACATCATATGCTTTGATGTACTGCTAATAGAAATAAGTTTGTTTGCTAATTCACCTAAGACTAGGTACTGATGCACTACTAAGTGATTCCCTTGACTTGTAAGGTTTTCAAAATTAAGGATTTAATTTCAAGATGGATTAACTAATTGGATTAATTCATTAGAATATATTTAATATACTTACTAAGTTGTAATAGTAAGCACATTGCCAGCTTAGTTGTAAATCTAATGTGTTACACACAAAACGAGATGAATCACTTCTATCTATAATATTATCCAAAGAAGTTGGATCAAGTTAATTAATAAATATTAATTAACTTGGAGTTAGAATTATTTTAAAGAGTTAAATTAATTCATCCATTTAAATAATAAGATTATTTAATTAGACCTAATTAAGATTAGAGACTTTTTAGAAGTAACTAATTAATTGATTGGATCAATAAACTAATGGACCTTAAATTAATTTAAAGAGTAAAATTATTTATATCGAGTCTATTTAATTAGGTAGTCTTATTGGAACTAGAATAATAGGTTAATTTATAAATGAAAATTAATTAATTTGAAAGCTCAATCTTCTAGAGGCCCAATAGGTTAGTCTTTAATTATGATTTAAAAACTCTATGTCTTAAATGCAAATCAATTAAAACTTTGAGTCTTAATAGGAAAGTAATCCAAGACATGTCTTGGGTAGAAACAAACTAGAGATAAATAAGGAAGGGACTTTGAGACTTAATGAGATTAGGTTAAAGATTAAATTTTTTATAAATACCCCTTTTATGGCCGAATTGTTGTGTTGGAGACACAAAAAAAAAATTCGGGCCCTTTCTCTTAAATTCTCTCCAGTTTTCTTTGTTCTATCAATTAGTTTCAAACCTTTTGAAAATTGATTAATTCTCTTATCACCTAGTTGATATTAGAATTAATCAACACTCTCACATTCTAGATTAAAAACAAGTATTCTATATCCTCTAGCAAGTTTGTGAAATTGTAATTCTACTTATCATGTGGATACTAGAGGGAAGATGCTTGGATTTTTATAGCGAACTTTATTTTTGGTCTAGCTATGATTTGAATTGTTGAAGTCATCTTCGTCAACTAGAGTGCTTAATTCAGGTGTGAATCAATTGATTGCATTGAATCTGGTACTACATGTTATAAACTGTTATGCACGTTTAAAAATTTTAAATTTCCATTGTTCTTAGTCCCGTAATTTTGCGAACTCAATTGTGGTATCAGATCCTAGGTTATCATACTTGGATACTTTCGCGAATCTATGTTTGAGTTTATATGAAGAATGATTATGAAAATAATTTATTTTTATGTGCAATAATAATTGTTTACATGTTTTTTGATTTAGGATAAATTATATTAAATGTTAAAATTGAACTAAATGAAAAACAATAGAAGTTGGATGTAAAAAACATGCCAGTTTTTCATATATTATTATAATAGTTGCAAACTAGCGCTGTAGCACCACACGGAGGCTTGGTGGCGCAAGGCAAATAGTAGCCTCGACCCTACGTCTCCACCTAGAGGTGCTGAGGTATAGAGCTTACATAAGCCATGGTGCCACAGTGTGGAGGGAAGACGTGTGGACTCCTTGCTGAAAGTTTTGTAACCATCCAGCAAATAATTGTCTCAAGCATTTCATCAAATTGAATAGTTCGAAAAAGGGTAACAAATTATATCACTTTTTTTACATTATATTTATAAAACTTGTTAATAATACTGATTGTTAAATTGCTGCAAAATAAAGGGTAATGCAATAAACATTATTGCATGTTTATTTTAAAAATTATAATTTTCCACTATGCATATTCCCTAGGTTATAGCGAACCAACAGTGGTATTAGAGTTGTGGTTTGCATTGTTAACAGTTGATGTGATTCATTTTTAGATATTTATATGAAGAACATGATTATTGTTGGTTTTGTATTTTGTTTTTGGACACAATTAATTTTTAATTAGTTGCATGTAAAATATTTAGTTGTTAAAATATTGATGTAAATGCATTCACCATGGTCGAAGCATATAATGTACACAACTATAAAGCCTGCGCGCGCAGGATGCTATATGTGCACGTGTGGACTATGCACTATAGGGCAGCTATAGCACGACCGACTATTGCCAATGTGGGCACAGACGAGGCTCTCTCGCGCACCCCCTACTACACACCACCTGGTCGATAGAATGCTCGAACGAGGTAGACATGTAGGGGCTGCTTCTAGCTTAGTAGTGCGTGCACGACTTGGCGGCAACTTGTCATTCGATCACACGATGTGCTGTCGAGCAATCCATTTTGATGAGATTTTTCAAATATTCAATTTTTTTTATTTTAAAATCAATTTTTAATTTTAATGTGTTTAAAAAATATTTTTCAAAAAATAGAAAATTGTGTCCAAGTTTAAAAAATGTAATGTTAAACAACTTGGTAAATTTATATGCTTAAAATTCATGTGATAAATGGTTTAGAATGTATGTTAGGAGATTGGATGTTTTACTTTTCTTTGAATTTTAAAAATGGGGCCAATGAGCCTCTTATTCAATCTATGTAATGTACTTTTCTTCTATGCAAAGAGAGTAGAAAGTAGGTTATGAGGTTTTCATTTTTTTGTAATTGGAGGACAAAAGGAGAAGAACCAAGGAGGCTCAAAATTCAAGGTCCATGTATGCATGAGATACATATTGTGTAATAGAGTAGGTATATTTCCATTTTAAATGCCTTTAGATTGACCTTAGCCTAATTTTAGCTCAATTGGGTCAAATGTGGCCTATGATCATCGCATGTACCTTCAATATGTATTAGATGCATGCTAGGTTTATTTAATGATTTTCTTGCACAAATGAAATTTCATGCTTTAAATAAAAATAGACAAATGAGGCCTTGGCAAAACAAACCCCACTTAATTTTTGAAAAGGATTATTAAATAAAAATTTAATTTTCAGCAAATATGGACAAGTTGGGTAGGACCCATCGCTCCTTGCTTACTATTAAAAGTAGTGTCATGGCGACGCTACCACATTCTGTCATTGGCCATGATATGTGGGATGACTTAATGTTGGAAAGTAGTGATCACTAACTAAGCACAGAGATGCCTATGGTTGTTTTATAGGTGATGCTTGACACTTAATACATATGGACTCATAAAATTAGGGCATATGGGAAGAAGTGAGGCGAAACAACTTAAGGGTTGTATAAGGATGCAATCGTTGAGGAGTTAACCACCTTTTGGTGTCTCTCATGGGCTCATAAAATTAGGGTGTGAGATATGCTAATTGGACCTCAAGTGCACTAGAAAATATGATTTCCAAAATTTCCATTAGAGGTGATGTAATTCAAAGAAAATAGTGGGAGACGTTTATAATAAAAGACCTTATTATAAATGAAATGTGTTTATAATAGTTTTCTTATTTTATGTTTATCGTCTCTTGTAGATAATCCACTTTTGAAATGGCTAAAAATCCCATTGCATCCATACTTGATGCAAACTAACTAACAGGACAAACTACATCGATTGGTTGAGAAATATGAAAATAGTGTTGCAATCTGAAAAGAGAGCATACACACTTAAGACTCCTCCTTCGGCTGGCCTGCTGAAAAATGCAATTGAGGATGAGCTTACAGAGTATGAGCCAAGTCGATGATGATCTATAAGCTTGATGTTATATGATAGCATCAATGTTGAATGAGTTGCAAAGACAACATGAGGGCCATACCCACATGTATGAGATCTTTATTCACCTACAACAACTGTATGGTGAACATACTCGGTAGGTGAAATACCAGATCTCAAAAGAGCTTTTTAGGACCCTTATGATGGAGGGCTCTTTAGTTCATGATCTGGGATGAAGATGATAGGACTGATAAAAAGGCTCGAGTCCTTTGAAATTGTTATGGATAATGAACTCTATGTGGATCTCATCCTATAATCTCTGCCACCATTATTTAGCACCTTTGTTGTCAATTTCAACATGCATAAGATGGAGACTAGCATCACTGAGCTGGTTAACATGTTGAAGACAACTGTGTCCACAATGAAAAAAGATAAGTCGATCTTGTTGATTAGGTCCTCATCCAAATGAAAGGCTGCAAAGCCCAAGAGGAGGGGAGGGAATTGGGGAAAAGTTCCTCAAAAACCAACAACTTGAAGGCTAAGGGTAGGGTCACAAAAGGTTCCTACAAGGTCAATGACAAATGCCAACATTGCGGCAAAAGTAGGCATTGGAAAAAGAACTGAAAGAAGTATCTTAAATGCTTAAAGGGTTGAGGTATATACTTTGTTGAAGTTAACTTATTAGTTAACCATGCTTCTTATGTACTGGATTCCAATTGTGGCTCACATCTGTGCAATAATTTATAGGTGATGGCAGGAAATAGGAAGCTAAGTAGAGGAGATATAGTCCTACGTATAGGGAATAGAGCGAAGGTTGCTGCATTAGCCATAGGAACTGTGTACTTAGCTTTAGAGAATGGTTATAAACTCATTTGAAATAATTGTTTTTATGTACCAAAGTTGATTAGAAACATTATTACTATTCCAATTTTGGATAGAGAGGGTTTTGAGTTTTTCATAAAAAGATGGAAGTTGTTCCCTTTTTAAAAAATCCTCTGTAATCTTTACTGGTACATTAACAAATGGTTTGTATATGATTACTCTCCAAAACCCCATTCTTCATATATAATAAATAAAAGGATATTAGATATCATAGTTCCCAAAAACTTTGGCATGTTAGATTAGGTCATATTTTCGAAAAGAGGATCAACAAGTTGGCATAATTGCTTGACATTAGGAGAGTGCAAGGACTACCAACATACGAATCTTGTCTTATAGGAAAGATGACCAAATCTCCATTTGTTGGATTTGATCCACAGACATTTGTGGGCCACTAAGTGTTTGTGCCCGAGGGAAATATCATTACTTCATAACCTTTACTGATGACTTCTCTAGGTATGGTTATCTGTATCTCTTGAGGTAAAATCTAAAGTCTTTGAAAGGTTGGTGTGGCTTGCAATTAAATGTAATCTAATTCTTTAAATATACGACCCAACATGTAATAAATTTTATGAGTATACACATATCGTGTCTGTAGATAGTACATGAGCAAGTACTAAAATATAGATAATTCAACTCTATTTAACCTATCGAAAGTTAAAAACATAACACTAAAAATTAACAAGCAACAAAAACAATCAAGAAAAATAGAGGATTCAAACTTAGGTAGAGAAGTGCCAAGGCGTTGGATTGTCGTTCTATTACATTGTGAATTTTTATCACCATTTCCAAAGACGAGTGAACTGAAGATAGGTGAGTCTTCAGCCTTTTCCATGTATGTCAAATCAACCACACCCAAAAGCAACAGCCATTGGTCTTTGTCCTCGAAACATTTCAAAAGAACAAAGGCATGTTATGGATCTACAAACTGAGTAATATTCTTTGAATAGCTGTTATCATGATTAAATCTAATTCAATTGAAAATGAATACAAGGCAGTGCATCCAAAAGATCAGTTCATGATATTTTCATGCCACTCAAATTTAAGTTGCTTTGAAATGGAACAGATTTTGAGCAGAAACTCAATAATATAGTTTTCTAGCATGAAAAAACATGGTTGATATGAAGAAACTAAGCAGTAATAACACTATGTTCAACTGAAAGGGTTTTTTTTTTATAAATATTATAAGGAGGACACTCATTCCCAACTCAGTATTTTAAATGAAGGGATTAGAAAACTAAATTGCTATTCTAGAAATGGAACATTACTTTTGAACATCCTAAAAAGGATACAGGAGCTTTCATTTGTGGATAGAGGTAATGGTGTTTTATGGTTCAGGGCTACCTTGAAGGAAGCTTCTTTTACTAGGTCCATTTCAAATTTCCTATCTGTCGTATTTGCAAGGTGCTTACCAATAAGTTACCTTGTCTCGTCACTAGGTACAACTAAGTGAGAAATCTCATAGGGCGAAATAGGTTTGCGCATCACAAATTTGCATTCTATGTGCAAAGATGCTCCCTCATAGTTGAACTCCTAACCTATTAAATAACAGTGGAAATGCTTCGCTTGCTGGTCTGCTGCAGCAAGGAATGAATCCCCAAATATATACTTAAGCGATTTCACTTAGTTAAAATGTTTTACATTAAATCACATTGATATTCCAATTTTTTTTAGTCTAGGCCAACAATTTAGGACAAAGCATGTTAGCTCCCAGTTACTTTTACTAGTTCCTATGTTTAGAGCATTGTCAAAAACTACTCTTATCTCAACTAGACTAATTATAGAGAGCAAATTCCTGAAGTTATTTGACTATACCCAAGGGATGAAGGACAAAGCATCTTCAAATTTTTGACCAGTCACAATGAACAAAACAATAAAATAAATTTTGAACTAGAAAAAGAAAAGAAGTTCCTAAGACTGGTATTTAAAATTATAACAGGCAAGGCTACAAGCATTAGAGAAGTTGCAACCAAATCTTCCAAATTTATTAGGACTAGTAGATGATACACCATCACATTACCAATTTGCATCAAGAAAATATCTGTACAATTATGAACACCAAAATGCTCCACATTTTTCCATGCATATGCATCTAGATATAGCAGACACTATGCATGCTTTCAGCTTGTACTTATTATGTTAGTAGAAACATACGTGCAAATGGGCAAGCAGAGTTGACAAGACCAGGTGACTCAATGACTGGAAAATCAGAGAAGTATACTAATTTTTATAGTTGTTGGCAATTGATTAAATATATAACTCATTCACCTCTCTGTCTGTCACTTAGTCCTGGCATGTCAGGCTGACAATCCGAAGGAACTCCAGTTGTACTCTTTATTAGAGCAACAGTAGTGGTAGCATTAGTCTGAAATAAAGATGCAAGGACAAAACAAATACGCATGGAACAAATGTTAGTCGAAGATAACCAGCTCAGCATGAATAAAATCTTCGTTTATTATACATATTGCTAACAGCAAATACCATGACATTTTTTTTGTTGATTATGGAAACTGATCATATGAGTACAGAAACGTCAACTTCCAATAGAAACATCCTGCTTGTTTTCAACTTATATAAGTCACCTCTCAGTATTACCGTGGGAAAGAATAGTTGATTTGCTATCTTTTCTTCTTTATGGCAAAATTTTAGATACTATAAGCTGCATTAGAATGTTTGTTTACTTAGACTTCAATGAACCTATTTTCTACCCTATTTTCAAAGCCTACACCATATTGAAGAAAGCATGGCTCCATTCCAGAAATCACTCTTTATAACACAAGTGAAAGGAAAAGTAATACCCAACATGTTTTTTAAAATGAAATGTCAAATAAACCTGTCACGCAAAACACTAGTAAAACTTTGCAACTCACTAATCCAAACACATTTTTCATTTTCATTTTTACACAAACACAAAGGAATCTTATTTTCACATTTTCAGAAAACATTTTTCAAAAATGAATTTCAACATTACCATATGTGTGTTTATTCACATATATGCATATGCGCACCCTGGCAAATGATAAGAAAGTTAATTATCCTCCTTAATCAAGTTATCATGTGACTTATAAATTCAAGTCCAACTGGTTGAATTGCCTATAACTAAACAGAGAGATAATCATAAAAAAATCATGAAATATGACTACTACATACAATATTGTTTAACTAGGTAATTAGTTCTCACGAAAAAGGTGAAGCTGGCTTTCACTACAATTTTGCAGCCACCAGAGTTCAGTTACCTCCAAAATTGAAACCTTATCATACACAATAAAGTCTGACCTCCTTCCAACAAAACCCATTCCCCTTCCCCCAACCAAACCAAAAAAGAAAAAAAAATGAAATGAAATAAAATAATTAATGTGCATCATTTTACCTCTATAACTAGTTTTAACTAATGTCTCCTGGATGCAAATTTTTCTCACCATTCTCCATGATTTCTAAAATAGTGCAGATACTGATTGGTTCAATACAAGACAAGTATCCATGACATAGTGCATCAGTACTCGATCCTTAAGATCAAACTGACCTCATTCTCTTGATGGGTTGAAACACATGTCTCTGGGTTAGTATTTTTTCGAGACTTGTCATCCGTTTCATCTGAAAATAAAGTAGTGTTGTTGGTATTAGCATCACTAGGGTCCGAGACAACCAGATCAAAATCATAATTTATAATGTTCTTCTCCGCTAATCTAAGCTGTCGATGTAAAATTGGCAGATACACAATGTTACATAAACATTAAAATGATAGTAGAAATATGACCAATATAAAATGTAGAAGAAAACATCACTAGATATACATGACCCTCCATCTCAAAACTGGCCAAATTTTAAGAAAGATTCAAAATATAATGCATACTCATCACAAAATCAACAATCCTCCACATCACATATAAGTTAACAATTCACAACTTCATAGAAATTGCTTTCCAAGCCTTGGAAAAAGCAGTTTAGCTCATACTAAAATTAAGTAAGCACCAAGAGTTCCCCAACATCATAAAATTAAAGTAGAATATTTCAACCACTAAGTGATTCTTCAATTCTTCTTCAAAATCTTCAATGTCCAATGAAGCTCCTTCTTCCTTTTGTCTTGAATCCCCAATTCCTTGATGATGGGTGTGTGTGGTTTTGGTGTAATGTGTGAAGAAATATAAATAAATGTGTATTTTTTGGTTGGAGAGGAAATGTGCATGAAAATTTAGGTGTAGAGTGAGTGTGGATGAGAACTTGTGTGTTGAATGTTCTTTTATGTGTTGTTCCTGAAAATATATGTAAGCATGTTTGTATCTCTCATTTATGTGAAGTAATTGTGTATGTATAGTGTATCCAATAGGGGGTCACATGGTGTGTGTGGTTTTGGTGTAATGTGTGAAGAAATATAAATAAATGTGTGTTTTTTGGGTGGAGAGGAAATGTGCATGAAAATTTAGGTGTAGAGTGAGTGTGGATGATAACTTGTGTGTTGAATGTTCTTTTATGTGTTGTTCCTGAAAATATATGTAAGCATGTTTCTATCTATCATTTATGTGAAGTAATTGTGTATGTATAGTGTATCCAATAGGGGGTCACATGGTGTGTGTGGTTTTAGTGTAATGTGTGAAGAAATATAAATAAATGTGTGTTTTTTGGGTGGAGAGGAAATGTGCATGAAAATTTAGGTGTAGAGTGAGTGTGGATGATAACTTGTGTGTTGAATGTTCTTTTATGTGTTGTTCCTGAAAATATATGTAAGCATGTTTGTATCTATCATTTATGTGAAGTAATTGTGTATGTATAGTATATCCAATAGGGGGTCACATGGTGTGTGTGGTTTTGGTGTAATGTGTGAAGAAATATAAATAAATGTGTGTTTTTTGGGTGGAGAGGAAATGTGCATGAAAATTTAGGTATAGAGTGAGTGTGGATGATAACTTGTGTGTTGAATGTTCTTTTATGTGTTGTTCCTGAAAATATATGTAAGCATGTTTGTATCTATCATTTATGTGAAGTAATTGTGTATGTATAGTGTATCCAATTGGGGGTCACATGGTGTGTGTGGTTTTGGTGTAATGTGTGAAGAAATATAAATAAATGTGTGTTTTTTGGGTGGAGAGGAAATGTGCATGAAAATTTAGGTGTAGAGTGAGTGTGGATGATAACTTGTGTGTTGAATGTTCTTTTATGTGTTGTTCCTGAAAATATATGTAAGCATGTTTGTATCTATCATTTATGTGAAGTAATTGTGTATGTATAGTGTATCCAATAGGGGGTCACATGGTGTATGTGATGTATGTACTATATCTAAGGGATGGAAAACTAAAAAGATACCAAAATGAACCTTTTTCGCCACTTGTCATCAAAATCCTGGTGGAGACTAATTTTTTGTTATGCATAGTGGAGCCACTAGAGAATATTTTTCTACATGTCACTTAGTAATGTCCCTTGAGCACGCCCCAAGACCATACTTGTAATTTGACTTATTTGAGTTTCCAAATTTCGTAAGGCTGCCTTATTACTTTGGAGTCTCACTTTGGTATTGGCCATAAACTTGGCCACAAGTCCTTCAAAATTTGGTTTCTTCTCTTGGGGTGGGTAACTGGATGGTGGAGGTCTAGCCATGTTTTGTCTGGCTTAAAAGATGCTTTGGCTACCTTGACCTTCCAATGCAAAATTTGGATGATTCCTCTATCTGGGGTTGTATGTTTGGGAATAAGGATTGTTAGCTTGCATATTGAAATTCCTAACATAATTATCTTGATCGGATGAGAATAAAAATGAATTCCATCTCCACACAACTCACATGCGATGGTCTGCACCTTCATTGCTAAAGCACTCATGTTATCAATCATCTTGTTCAATGATTCGATTTGAGTTGAAAAGGCTGAGTATGTGTCGATATTGTGAAATCCCGCTGCTTTCTTTCCCAAACTTCTATCCATTTTCCAATGGTACTATTAGATGCCATTTTCTCTAAAACTTGTATGCCTTCTCTGGAGTTTTCCTCATGATTGTGCCTCCCGCTGATGTGTCTATCATAGCTCGATTGGCGGGTGACAAACTATTATAGAATATTTTCACTTGAAGTCATGTAGGCAAACCATGTTGTGGGCACCTCCTCAACAAATCCTTGAACCTCTCCTAACCTTCAAGCACGGACTCCAACATAAATTGTACAAAAGGAGTAATGTTGTTCCTTATTTTGGCGGTTTTGAAAAGTGGGAAGTACTTGATAAGGAATGCTTGTGCCATGGTCTCCCATGTGGCAATTGATCCAGCAGGCTTTGTCCCCCTCAAAGAAAATGGAAACAATCTCAGTCTAATAGCATTATCGGTCACTCCATTGTGCAAAAAGGTCACAAATCTCCAAGAAGTTTGCAATGTAGGCATTGGGGTCATCACTAGGCAAACCGCCATATTGCACTGAAGTTTGTATCATTTGAATGATCATCGGTTTAATCCTAAAAGTATTTACTTGTATTAGCGGCCTCCTAATAATCAAATTGGTCCCGTTGACCTAAGGTTTAGCATAATCCAACGATGATATATTCTCGATGTCTCACTCATTGTTGGCCATTCTTTCCCCTTTTGCTTTATTTATTAACAAACAGAGAGTTTTTTTTAATTTTTGGGTTGTATAGCTCATGATCCCATGTAGATGATCGAGTCATACACCAACAACACCTACAATGAAAAATAAAAGCTCCCAAAATAGCTTGCATAAAGAAAATAAAACAAAGAAAAATAAAAATAAAAGTAATGAAACAAAAATAAATCAAACAAAGTGGTCAAACTACAGTTAGATAAATCAACCTCAATATTACAAAATCATACTCCCCAGCAAGGCGCTAAAAACATGGAGTGGCTTGCAATTAAATGCAATCTAATTCCATAAGTGATGGGCCAATATGTAATAAAGTGCATGTGTATACGAATGTCGTGTCCTTTGAGAGTATGTGAGCAACTACTGAACTGTAGATAATCCAACTATATTTAACCTATTGAAAGTTTGGTTGATAGACTTAAAAACTTAAAACTAGAAATTAACAAGCAACAAAAATAATTAAGAAAAACAAGGGATTTAAACTTGGGTAAAGAAGTGCCAAGGCATTAGATTGCCATTCTATTGCATTGTGAATTCTTACAAGTTAGTGAATAGGATTGACATTGATATATGTGATAGTAGGATCTCCAATATTATATGATACTATTTTCCAAGATATACCACACTTATTACTAGAAAGCAATTGATATATTCCTATATAAGTTTGGCTATCCAATTGTGATTCCCTCTAACTTTCGATAGTCAAGTCTCTGACTACTGCATGTGCTAATTCCTACATTCCTATAAGGACCTAGCTTATGGCATACACTACACAAGCATTTGTTGTGACACTTCCTCCTGGTCTCAATCACAACAACAAGGTTCATCTCAAAACTGGCCAAATTTTAAGAAGCATTAAAAACATAGTACATGCTCATCAAAAAATCAACAATCATCCACATCACATGCAAGTCAACAATTCACAACTTCATAGAAATGACTTTCCAAGCCTTGACAAAAGTATTTTAGCTCATATTAAAATCAAGTAAATGCTAAAAGTTTCCCAACATCATGATTTTTACAAATTTCTCAAAACTAATCAAAATAAAAGAAGAAATTAAAATAGAAGATTACAACCACTAAGTGATTCTTCACTTCTTATTCAAAATCTTCAATGCCCAATGAAGCTTCTTCTTCCCTTTGTCTTTAATCCCCAATTCCTTGATGATGGGTGTGTGTGGTTTTAGTGTAATGGGTGAAGAAAAATGGAGAAATGTGTATTTTGGGTGGAGAGGAAATGTGTGTGAGAATTTAGGTGTAGAGTGTATGTATATGTGATGAATTGTGTGTTGAATGTTGTTCTAGAAAATATATGTAAGCATGTGTGTATCTTTAATTTATGTGATGTAATTGGGCATGTATAGTGTATCTAATAGTAGGTCACATGGTGTGTGTTGTGTGTGATATATGTAGTACATCTATGTGTGGAAAACAAGAAAGATGCCAAAATAAGCCTTTTTAGCCACTTATCATTAAAATCCTATTGGAGAATATTTTTCTGTTATGCATAGTGGAGCTGGGCTCAAGGGTTTGAGGCTGCGACTCCAAATGCATTATTCATATCGAGGCCATGGCTTGGAATTTTTGGGTCATAGCCCGGACTCTTTTTTTTTTGTATTTTTCATATTTCAACCCTATTTTTCTCAACTTTGTACCTACACATAATTATCATAAAATAAGGCAAAATTATATCAATTATAACATAAAAACATGTGCAATTATGCTCATGGGGTGAAAATCATAATTTATAAGCTTATCAACTACCCCCAAACTTACCTTTTTGCTCGTCTTCGAACAAAACTCAAAATCAAAAATCTATAGGCTCATACTTTAATCACGAATTACTAAGCTCGATCAACCAATTCAAATGCCTCATCAATCTTTATTGCACATGAATCCAAAGGTTAGTCACAAAGTTAGTCAAACGACACTATGAAACTTGTGCTTCATCAATCTAGTCACGAATTCAAAACATATGTGTGTGAAGTGTCAACCTCAAGTTTCATGCATGCATTTTTGGTATGAATTTTACAACCAATGACTCTCATGATCTAAGCAAAGAGGTTCTAGGTGTTCCATAAGCTTGCTTTTCATACAGCTTCTCCACTACTGTAGACACTAGCCAACTTAGATTAAATGGACTTCAATAAGCTTGTAACGTAAGGCCTATATATTGGTTTACAAAGAAAGGGTAAGGATAAATAATGTATGAGAGCATAAAATGTTGCACATAGAATTTCACTCTTCTAATTTCTTTTCTCTTTCCCAATTCTCTTCCTTTTTTATTTGGGATTCATGCTATTCTTTTCTTTTCTTTTTCAACAACCTTTTTTGTTGCTTTGGCTTATTTTCTTTTATGTAAATTTTTTTCTTTTGTTTCATGAATCCCAAGGCTTCATTTCTTGTTCTTTTGCTTTCACAACCCCAAACTTGTTTCTTTTCATCAACATGAATTGTGATGTTTTTCTTGCACATTTTGCTCATACCCCTAACTATATTCATCCATGCCCTCAACATGTCCCCATATGACCCCTTGATAAGATTGTGCACAAAATGTCACACCTTAAGCTCTCTTAGTGAGCTTCAAGAAATGAAGTTGAATGGTGGTCATTCATATGCCTTGCATTTCTTTGGAAAAGGCTCAAAGGGGTAACTAGTGAATTAAAATGTGATCATGGTAGGCTTGAAAGGTACAAACGAGTCAAAAATGGCCTAAATCATTTTAAAATTTGCTACTTATATAGAATTTCGCCTCAAAGAGTAATCAAGCAAGTTTTAGAACACCACAAAATAACCAATGTAATTCAATAGAAGCAAAATCCAATACTAAGAAGCATGTAATTCATAAAATTTCAATACAATGTGCTCAATAAAAATTCATCGTTCATGACAAGGTTCAAATACACAAAAAAATTGCCATGTTAAAAGACTAACAATCTTTCTTTCCTCTAGACTTTATACAATACCAATTAGGTATTATTATAGGCAATCGGTAATCAAGTTATTCATTCAATCACAAAATGCAAACTCAACAAAGTTTGTCAACAAAGAATGCTTGCTCTTGGACTCTCATCGCACACAACATATGAAATTCACACATAAAGCTTCAACAAAAAATGAAAAAATTGGCTCAAATTTCACATAAAGCTCAACACACATAAAATACAAGTCCCACCCCCAACTTTAAAATTAATATTGTTCTCAATGTTTAAAGAAAAAAGCATATAAGAGGGGGTGGGGGGAATAAGAAACTCCCCTTTCCAATAAATGATGCCATTGGAGTCCATAAGACATTATCTAATTGATAAAGTAATTAAAGATAAAGAAAATACATTTTCAATTAAATAGACATCATGAATAAGATTGTTTCTACAAGAGTATAAAAGCTCTCCACTAATTGGCTAATCGACACTACTATAACATTTTCTCAGTTGCCCATAACCTAATTTTCCATGTATCTAAGACCCATCTTCTCAAGATGTTCTTCAAATACTCTATAGGTTAAGAACTTTGTGAGTGGCTCTGCTATATTTTTGGCTGAAGAAACTTGCTCAACTCAAACGTCACCTCTACCAATGATCACTCAATTCAAATGGTATCACCTCATTGTGTGCTTGCATCTTTGATGACATGTTGGCTCATTTGCTTGTACAATAGCCTAATTTTTATCACAGTAGATCGTAACTAGATCAACAATGGAAGGAGCTATATCCAACTCATGGATGAAATTGCTCATCCAAACCCTCTCTTTCATTGCATTAAATGCACTCATATATTCAGCCTCAGCAGTAGAATATGTGGTCATTTTCTACTTAGAATTCTTCCAGGTGACAACCCCACCATTTAGCATGAATACGAATTCTGACATAGACTTCAAACCATCTACATCGGATTTATAGCTTTCTAGTACTCCTTGCCTGAATTGGACTGATATTAGCTTATAATACTCAAAACATATACTATATCAGGCTTTTTACATAGCATAGCATACAGAATACTTCCAATAGCAGATGCATGTGGCATAAGAGTCATTCTTTCTCTTTCCTCTAGAGTCAATGTAGAAAAACCCCAAGACTCACAGGTAAGAATTCTCTCTTGGACTCTTCCATGCTAAACATCTTTAGTGCTTTATCTATGTACATAGATTGGGATACTCCAATCATCCTCTTAGATCTATCTCTATAGATCTTAATACCCAAGATGTAGCTTATCATAAATTCTTCATGGAGACCTGAGTAGACAACCAAGCCTTCGTTCATTGCAACATCCCTATATCATTTCCATTGAGTAGGATGCCATCAATGTAAAGGATAACAAGCATCACCATGCTCCCACAAACTTTTTTATACACACAGGGTTCATCTGGATTATTAAGAGAACCAAACAATTTAATTGCCTTGATGAATCCAAAGTTCTATCTTCAAAATGCTTGTTTGAGTCCATAAATAGAAATCTAGGGTTTGTAACCCTTTTGTTTACATGATCTCGGGGTATGCTCAGTGGAAAATTAAAAAATTTTAAAACATCATGTTATGAATTACATGAGCTAATGCTCAGTAAATGAAAATCATGCATGCTGAAGCGATAACCTAACATATATGCAATGAATCTCTAGGAAATCACGCCAGGAATGCAAGCTCCTAAACCAAAATAATTTATTCAAAATCATTTTCCATCACTGGGCCCTTGGCCTACCTATTAGGCACCGGATAAAGTTCTAAACAATATCAATAATCACATGCCTATAAACAAATTAACTCAGTCTAGGGGCTATCTCCTGGGGTCACTAATGGTCCACCTCTTGTTTTTCTATGTGATCCTCTAGAAGTCTTCCCACCAATGGAGTCAATAAGGGCACAGTCAAGTGGTCCACCCTCTTATGACCACCAGAGGCACACCCCCTATCAACCCCTATGATCCTCCGAGAAGTAACACTCATGGCGCCCCAAAATATCATATAAGCATGCCTCAGATGCCTCGGTGGACTAGTAGTGCCCAATCAAAATATTTTATTTTTGAAAATAATGTCATGCATTTAAAACCTCAACCACGAGCATGTGTTATACATGTACGTGTAAATGCTGATGAATGGTAAGTTCAATGACACAACGGATCCGATATCCCATCATCCAAGCAACGTATGCACTATAAGATATTTATAATACTCATAATATACTCATCAAGACACAAGGATCACATTTAATATAGATAAGGCAAGAAATACTATGTCCATGCATTGTAGTTGTAAATGAATTTTTACTCACCTTTAATCGATTGTATCTTACTTCTTAGTTTCTTAGGTGTTACTCCCCAACCTTAGGTGTGAATAATTTGTAAAAATATAAGATATCAATCACTATCCTCAATCAACAAGTTCATTATGCTTAATCCTATACAAGGACCTTGAATTTCAATTAAATATATAACAATCAAACTTTACTACTTAGGGACTAAAACCTAATATAATCTCCTAGATACTTTGATTTCTCATCTTAAATATATGATAAAATCACCTAATTGATGTGTTATAACTATTATGATAGTTCTCTAAATGCTAAACATCAATTTTACCATAGATATGTTCAAACATGCCAACAAGTAAAATGGAACAGATTTCCATCTTCTATTTTCCTTGTTGTCACATTAAGTTTCATAGCAATTTTAGCATCCTTAGGCATATTTATTCACTCTCAACTTTTTACCACACTTTAATAACATATTAAAAATATAACCTGCCATATAATTTCCAAAACTCTTGGATTTAGCTCCACTAATTTAGTCTCCTTCATAGCACACCAAAACAGATTTTGCTACTTTGGCAGTTTAAGTATTTCTCCAATATCATGCTCTATTTCAATTTCTAATAGATCAAAATTCATTCCAATACTTTTAACTCATATATGTACATTTAAATGATAATAATTATAGATTTTATTCAACATACCATATACTTTTGAAGCCTAAAACACAAGAAATCAGTATGGTGACAATCTCTGCCAAGTATTTCCTATTATGTGTTTGTCATCAAAAACCTTTTCTTTGTGCACCAAGTTATAACTAAAAGCTTCCTAAAACTTTTTGAAGAGATAATTCAAGCTTAATAAATAATAAACCCATTCACAATAATCTAAAAACCAGAGGCAAAACTATAGATAAGTGTTACCTATGCAGATTCTAAGGTTAAACTTGATGGTAATCAATTCTCCTTTACTTTTCTTGCTTTTATTTCAACTTGGAATCAATTCGGAGCACTTGGAGAGCTTAAGTTGTGTGTTTGAAAGCTGAAAATGGCTGAAATGAGGGCCTAGTCGTGGCTTAAGGGTGAAGGGTTGGAGGTGTTAGCTTGAGATGTTAGCTTAAGCTTAATAAGAAAGCATGGAGTGGCACATGGTGGTTTAAATATGATATTATACACAACTTATACAGCTCTAATCTAGTATTTCTCAGCATTTATTTCTTTATTTACAACCTATTTTATTTTTCATATGATCGAATAATAAATTCTACCTTAATTTCTTAATTGTTCATTCGATCTTTAAATCGATTGACATCCGATTCTTAAATAGATTTTCTAAATTTTATTTCTAAAATCATATGCACATATGGACCTTGAAATATGACACTTAAATCAAATTATATCATTTTTAATATCCCTAGTATTATTAGTTTATGGATGTATACCTTTAAAATACCTTGATCTAGTTGAATCGAAACATATTAACTTATTAGTAATACCTTTAATTACTTCTAAAATTATAACATATAGCATATGAATATCTAATAGATTGACCAATCTATTCTTTCTCTTATCTAAATATTGAATTAGTATGTTTTGGAAGGAAGAACATAGGTGATAATTAGGTGAGTTATTCCTCTAGAATTTCTTGTTCATAAGGTGTTTGTTGTATTACTTCTAAGAACTCTAGTTTTATCTTTGCAATTTTTATCTTATTCTGCTTTGTTTACCAATCATCACTTAATTTTTTGGATAAAATTAGGACTATTTAAACTACAATACTTGTTGTATTTTTTTATCACAATCCTTGTGAATACGATACTCAACTCACCGTTGTATTAAAACTTGACACCGTGCACCTGCAATTTGCAAAATATTTCATGAACGGTCAATCTAAGGGTCATAAAATGAAAATGAAAATGAATTTCTATTACATGAATATATCCCATACATTCATGGGCCTTCTCGTGATTTTTCGTCTAGGTTATTCTTCTTGTACACCAAAAACAAAAGGAAAAACATCACCCTATTCTACTCTCACTTCATAAATGTAAAGTACATATAAGGAAAGAATAAGAGACTCGCAGACCCAATTTTAAAAATTCAAAGATAAATAAATTCAATCACTTTGGTTCAAAAAGGCTCCATGATCATCTCATAATAATAATAAATACATCACATGAATTTATTAAAGTATGTAAATTTACCATCCAATTAAATTATAATTCCATGATTTGGGATAAAATCTCAATTTTTCAAAAAAAAAAACCATTTTCCAAAATTTTAAAATTAACACTTTAATTAAAAATAAAAAAATTGAATTTTTGCAACTCAACACAACGAGAATGTCCAACACACACATGACGTGTTGTTGGCCGAAAATATGGAGGATAAATTCTTCCTCCAATTTTTAGCCATGTAGTATATAAATAGGAGATTCAAAATTCTAATAGTCCTACTTTTGATATTTTTGGTCTCCTTCTGATTGGTTGGAAGATATTTTGATTTACCCAAAAATCTCCAATTTCATCCCTTCACATCTTTTAAAGATATTTATGGTCTCCCAATAATTTCTTACTTTTGAGTTTCCATCATTTTTCAACCACCATCATGGCCTTTTTTTATAATTGGACTTCAACTTAAAATTAAATTTCATAATTAATTTAATTAATTATTTTAGCCCAAATTTAATTAATTAATTCCATCTAACCCACCTAACCAAATTAGGTCCAATTAAATAATATAATTATTATAATTAAGTAAATTAATTTGATAATTAAATTAATTTATGAACTACACAATTAATTTGATCTAATTATATAATTATTTAACTCTAATTGGGCTCTCTAATCTTATTAGGTCCAATTAAATAATTTAATTATTTAATTAAATAATTAATTCAACTCATTGAATTAATTTGAGCCCCAATTAATTAATCTTCACTAATTAATTGGATCTAACTCTTTGGAACAATTTTTAAGTTAAAAATATTCCATCTCAAATTATGTATGACCTTTTAGGTTCACAACTAACCTAGTAGTGGGCTTGTAATATTTACAACTTATGAATAATAATAATTATTTCAATTAATTAATCCACTTGAAATTAACTTCTTAATTTCAAGAACCTCACAAGTCATGGGGAACACCTAGCAAGTGTATCATGACTACCTAGACTTAGGCGAAATAGAAAGTACATCTATTTCAATTACGAATACCATACACGTTAGGTCCTTCTATCAACCAATCTCCCGATTAAGTCTAGAACATGGATTAATAGTCAAAACCCTAATTACTGAATAACTATGATTCCATTTCAATTTTTAATGACTTATGATGAATTGTTAGAAAACCCCCGTCTAATATTCATCCCGCCTTGGCCTGGACTTCTAAGTCATTAACTATGAAAACATAGGAGATTCATCAAAATGGAACATTGTTGGCCACTCATTAACCTTCATACATATCAATGCAACATCTGACATACCGTTTTTGTGATTGTCAGATAATCAGAAGATACATCAAAATGGAACACAATATCCACAAGGTTACCATAGTGCCTCAAATCTGAGGACTAATCATGTGCTATCGTAACATGAAAATTCTTATTTCAATAAACAAGTTTCCAATTAAGAATTTTCAATGGGTTTGTTCAGTGTACTTATTCCCTAACAAGCACTTCATAGATATACTAGTGTCACTACACTAATGTCGATGGAGCGAGACATCCTTCTCATGTAACCATGCATCATATGCACGAGTCTATTTAGTTATTCAATGTCCCATCTCAAAAAGCCCTGAACTCTGAAGTAATTTAAGACCAAAGTCATAGAGACATATTCCATGATCACCATTATATATGTGATCATGCCCCGTAGCTTAGTTTGGTGTAGGGACTTTATCTAATTACAAAATACAATTAAAGATAAAAAAATTACCAATTTCATTAATATGATTTGAAAAAAATTATTTTTATAAATACAAGAGTGTAAAAGATGCATAATCTAATTGGTGCGCTGAGCACTACTCCAACAGTTGACCAGCTCAGCAAGGTTAGTCTCCATCTCATGCCTATTGAAGTTCACCATAAAGAAGGCAAAGGAAGGTGGTAAATACTACAGAACAAGATCCATAAAGAGTTTGTTGTTCATAACACCTCCAAGGAACTCGAGTCTCTCGTTCATGGCTATCATCTTCAGTCTATGGTCATGAATCGAAGAGCTTTCCATTATACGACATCAAAAGAGCTCCTTAGATACCTAGTATCTAGCCTTTCTTGCATATTTGCCATACAATTCCTTCAGATGAAGGTGGGCATCAGCAGTATGTGCCATATGTTCCGTTCACAACTCATTTCACATTGATGTTATCATATAACACCGAGCTTGCTGATCGTCAACTTGCTTGTGATGTTTCATAAGCTCTTCCTCAGTGGCATCCGCAGGTGGATCCGTTGGCGATGTCACATCGAGGACATAAGCCTCTCTTTAGACTAGGGAACAATCTGAAGTTTTGTTAGCCAATCGACATAGTTAGGAGCAATAAGTATGTTGGTATCAAGAATTGATGTAAGTGGATTTTTAGCCATTTCATAAATCAACTATCTACAAAAATGTGAAGCAAAAAATTAAGCATACATTCAAAAGTTTATTCATTTATAATAGAATCTTTAATCATAATTTGTTCTCACTATTTTATTTTAATTCTATCACCCTCTAAATGGATATAAGAAAAATTATATTTCCTAGTGGGCTTGAAGTCCAATCAGCTTTATCATACACTCCAATTTTATGTCTCATGACTCATGGCCAATACCTCGAGCAAATCCACAAGCACTAAATCCTTTCTAGTGAATTTAGTCTCCATGTCTCCAGCTCTTTCCTTCCTTATCCTCATCCCTTTCCTAATCCAATTAGGAAACCTGCTCCTTCCTTATCTCTTTCTTCTTTCTTTCTCTACAAGACAAAGACTTTCCCATCACTTATTAGGACTCTTTAATTCTTATGAATAAGAATCCTAATGGGCCTCTAACTCTATGGTCTTGGACTCTAATTAATTAATAAAATCTAATTAATTGATATCTATCAATTAATACAAGCCCAATGTAACTAATTGATCAAATCAATTAATTCATTGATTCCATAAAAGGCCACCTAATCAAATTAGGCCCAATTAAAATAATTCTATTATTTTAATTAGTTAAATTAATTTAACTACTTAAATTATTAGATCTAATCATTTGATTAACTCACTCCCATGGGCCCCTAATTCTTATTAGGTCCAAATAAATACTCATATTATTTATTTAGATAAATTAACTTAACCCTTTAAATTAATTTTAACTTAAGATAATTAATCACTATAATTAACTTAATCCAACTTTTTGGATCATATTAAATTAGAAGTAGATCATCTAAATTTATGTGTAACCCATTAGGTAGTTGCAACTTATGAATAAATTAGTATTTTGATTAATTAATTAATAAAATAATCCACTTGGATTTAACCTCTTAATTCCAAGAACCTCACAATTCAAGAGAAACACCTAGCAGTAAATCTTGGCAATCTATTCTTAGGTGAATAACAAGTGAACCTTTTTTATTACGAATTTCATGAAAATACCATGCTTCCAATAAATAATCTCCCAATTAAGTCTAAGGCATGGATTAATAGTTGAAACCCTATTATGACATAATAACTATGATCTCATTGCAAATCATATTGATCCTTTGATGAATCACTAGAAAACCCCATATCTAGTATTCATCATGTCTTGGTCAAGGTCTTCGGGATCAATAACTATAAAAACATAGGAGATTCACCCATTCAACTAAATATGTGATATGTCCTTTATTGACCACTTATTAACCTCCATATACAAAAATCATACACCTAACGTAAACCCCTTGTGATTATCATGCAATCAAAAAATATATCAAAATACATGATGTTGTCCACAAGGCCACCATAGTGTATCAAGTTTAAGGACTAATTAATGCACTATCATTACTATAAAATTTTCATTTGATGAATAATGTTTCCAAATGAGAATTTTCCATAGTTCGTTTGGTGTACTTGTTCCCTAACAAACACCTACACACATGTACTACTGTGCCTAAACTAATTTCTATGGAATGAGACATTCTCCTTTTGAGCATACATCATGTGTGTGAGTTTATTGGGCTTATCGATGTCCCATCTCACTAAACCCCTGACTTAAAATATTATTATGACCAAAGCCGTAAAAGCATGTTCTATGATCGCCATTATATGTGCGACTATACCTTGTAGCTATTTATGAGCTAGAAATTTTATCTAATTGTCAAGACAAATAAGATAAAGAAAATGCCTATTTTTATTTAATAAACATCATGAATAAGATTATTTCTGCAAGAGTATAGATGCTCTCTAGTAATTAGCTCGTCGGGCACTACTCTAACATGTAAAAGGATTACCCCACCTTTGAACCACAATAGTGTGTCGCTTATTTTTTTATATTTTACATTTCAACAATTTATCTTACTTGCTTATTTGCCTAAAGTGACACTTGCAGATTTGAAATAGTTCTACGTTATTTTCATTGCATAACTTTGAAGTTCATCGAGTTGTTTCTATTTGGTCTGCACCCACTAAAACTTCTCAATGAGCAACTTAGTTAACTTTCCACGAAACTAAAACCAGGCATTAGTGTCTTCAAAGAAACGAGTGCAAAGTTCACATAAGTAGCATAAGAAAAAGAGCTTTGAAGTTTTTGTAAAAGTTTGAAAGGTCTATTCACCCCTTCCTCGTCTTAAACCCTTTCATGCCACTTGGGACCACCATGTCTATTCACCCCCTCTACACCCTTTCATTAGGGATGGAGTCGAGATTTTTGTATATGGGAGGCGAGATTAGATCATTAAAAATATAACATTAATTATTTATTTTTTCACCAATAAAAATATTTTCTTGTTTTGATTTTTTTCTCAACAAAATATTAAAAAATAAATAGATATTTATACATAAATTTTTCATACCCTTCATATTTTCATTATTCGAATAAAAAGCAACTTCTAAATAAAGAGAATCAATTCAGATTCAATCCAACGCAAAACATAAACTAACTTACAAAGTTAGAAAATATGATTTGGATAACCAATATCTCATAGTTTCATGACAATCTCATGGGTCATTATTAAGTGTTCAAAACTTTCTTATTATTGTGAAAAAAGAAATGTGTTCTCCAAATAAAATGTAGTTTCACAAGTTGTTATACATTTGTAAAAGATTACTTGAGGAAAAGTCTAATTGTGAAACATATTTTAAATGAAAAAATCAATTTTAATATTATAACTATGATGTTGTGAAATCGTGTCCCATAGGGTACCAAAAACGAGATGAGAATCTAATTCTCATTAGACCAAACAAAATTAAAAAGTAAATAAAATGCAAAGTATTAGACAAAAGAACTCAATAAAAATAAAAAATTAGATAAATGTGAATGAAAAAAATATTTTAAGAAATCAATGAATTAAAAATATAATAAAAAAAACTAATGATGTACCTAACTATTTTTTTTGTGAAAGAGACCTATTATTCAAATAAAAACAATTCTTATTATTAATAAAATTTATCGTAACATGTTAAAAGTAAATTTTGCCAATCAAGCTTGCTTACAAAATATAGTGCAAGAATCTGAACATTATTTTATAATCGTTAACCAAATAAAATATATAATAAAAAACCTACACTTATGATTTCTTGCAATTCTCCTAATAATAAGCAAAGAAAGTGGAATCAAACAAGTTAAAAATAAAAAAATAACAATAATGAGTATTGTTTTGACTAAAAATTAGACACGTTTGTAGAAATAAAATCATAATAAAATTTTAAAAGTTAGTACAAATACCTTTTATAACTTTGTACTAATAATAAATTCTATTACCTAAAAGTTTTGAAAAAATGAAGTTTAAAATAATATTAAAATATTTTTAAATATAATAAATTTACATATTCAAAATAGGATTATAAAAATTTGAGGGCGGTGACTGGGATAATTTAATTATTCAAAAGGCAAAAAAAATTAATTTATTAAATTCACATATAAGAAATAGAATTATAAAAAATTTAAGGGGGTGGCTGCACCCAACCCCCTCCCCCATTTATCTCTACCTTTCATGCTACTTGGGACAAACAATAGCCTAACTTCAAATAAATGATTAATTGATTGGATCAATAAATTACAGTGGGCCTTTTAATTCAAAGATGAATTTATTTAGTTGATTTGATCAATTAAATTAAACCCAAATTACTAAGTAGTATAGATCTGCTAGATTGAACTTGTAGGAAGCCCATTAGAATTAAATATAGATTTAATTAGTACGAGGATTAGGGTTTTAACTCTTCTAATTGAATTTAAAGGCTTATCTTATCAAACATTAGTGGTATGATAAGGTAATAATTTCATATGATGGAATTAAGGGATACCTTAAAACACACCCTTAGGTGGCTAGCCACTTAGAAGGGAAATATAGAAGTGTTGGCCGAATTTTTAGTGAGAAAAATCTCTCTTATTTGTGCTCTTCAAAACACTTATAGCCACCAAACACTAATTCATACTTCTTAATTTATTCTTTCTTTACTAGTTAAATCAAGAGTTAATCAGGAACATCTCAAACAATTATTGTGTTTGCTTTAAAACCTAATACACCTATCTTACGATTAGAATCATCGAATCATTTTCTACTAGCATCGGCGCGATTGCGAGTGGACATCTAAGGTGTAAATACACTTAGAGGGTTTATTATTGGAACTCTAGGCAAATCATTCCATTCAAAAGGGGTTTTGAATTTATTCTTATGAATTGTTCGCAGAAAGATAACAACTTAAGTCTTTTCTGTTGGGTTTTCAAAATCGTGGTATACCACACGAAACAAATTTTAAAATTTTTTAACAATTAAAAATAAGCATACATTATATATGACATATAGTGTTCCACATTCAGTGCAATTGATAGTCTATGCATTTTTGGTATCCTATATAACATGAATATAAATTTAGAATTTATACTCAAACACTCTTTTTGATAAAGTTGACGTAAACCAATTCAAATCAATCTCTCTTCAAACTTTTCGCAGCTTTGTTCAAACCCTTTGGATTGAATCACCAAGAACCCCAAGCGTCGTTCCTCTAAGCATATCCACACTCTGGATGTCCACTCCCAAACTATCTTATGCTAGTAGGATACAAATGGATTATCAAACCTAGGAGGTGATTAATATTTTGGAACAAGAACAATCTACATTGTTTTGGGTGTTTATTTTGATCTTCAATTTCAACTTGTGAAAAGAAGAATCAAAATAATAGTAATTAAGTGGGAAAAAAAAGAAGAACAGGGCTTAAAGCTTCCTGCAATTTTTCAAAAATCGGCTCTCTATCTTCTTCACACACCAAGACGCACTCTTATGTGTGTAAGAAATATTTTAGCTTATATAGCAAAGGAGTTTCCATGATATGGAGACTCTCTTTCCTTATCCTTACACAATCATCATGAAGTAAGTCTTCCATTACCTTTAGAAGACTATCTCCTAAATTGTTTAGGAATTAAATCAAGATTTAATTCCTAGTGGGCTCCCTACAAGCCCACACCCGATAGACTTTGACCCAATTAATTAATTAGGTCTAGTTCCATGAATTAAAAGACTTACTATAAATTGATCCAATCAATTAATTGTTTGTTTCAAGTTGGGCTACCTAATCTAATTAGATTAATTAATTTAAGTAATATATTAAGCCTAATTTAATTAATTATTCAATTAAATTTAATCCAACCTGTTAGAATGTTTCTTAGGAAAAAACAGACTTGTCTGAATTGTATGTGACCCCTTGGGTTCACCAATATGCTAGTAATGGGCTCACAACACTTGTGATTTAATTAAATAATTAAATTATTCTGATTATAAATTCTTGATTAATCCTCTTAGAACTAACTTTTTAATTCTAAGAACCTACCTATTGTGGTTAGCGTCTAGCAACACATCATGAAAATCTTGACATAGGTTAAGGAGGCGAACCTTTTCAATTACAAATACCTAGCAAGATCCTTCTATTAACTAATCTCCTGATTCTATCTAGGGTATAGATTATTAGCTGAAACCCTATTATCACAATAGCTATAGATTAAGCTTTCTCATATTTACAGAGAAGGAAACCAAGTTGAGGATAGAGTAGCCAATATGGCTTGCACTTCTTGTTCATTAGCGGTTCTTCTTTCGCATGAGTTACAAAAGGAGCTTTGAGGAATGGTTAGGCTTGATAGAGCTAGATTATCTTGTTTCCAAATAAAATTATCTTTATTTCATTTTTGTTTTATTTCTTGTAAATGGAGTAAGTATTCCTCATTTAGTTTTATTTTAAACTCAGCTTTGTACTTCATTTTCAGATTTGTTAATAAACGAATAGGGGTCCATGCCAAACCCCCTACCTAAACATAGGCGACTTTCACTAAAAAAAAATCCTAGTCACCTGACATATGACGGAAAAGGATATAGGTAGAACTCATATGTTTTGTCCTATCTTTTATGCCCCTTCATGTTTTTCAGGTCCTATCAGCTTCAAAGTCGGCAATTCAGTGCATTGAGATGTAGCTAGCCAGATTTTTTTGGGGATTATCCAATGGGAAAGCAAACAATCATTGTAATACTTGGCAAGATAATTGTTATCCATTTGATAAAGGTGGGTTTGGGTATTCGGAAGCTAGATGAAGTTTTACTATCTTTTTTCATCAAGCTATGATGGATATTTAGAATGAGTGAATCTCTTCAGGAGAAATTTATGAGGCTTAAGTATTGTCGTTCAAATCCTTCTATTGTTGTGCCTTGTAAGCTAAATAATTCTATAATTTGGAGAAATTGTGTTAAGTTCAGGAACATGCCGAAGGAAATATATTTTGGAAAATAAGCAATAGCAATTGCTTATTTTGCTATGATCATTGGATAGGGGAGAAGGCTCTTTATCAAACATGTTCCTTGAATCATTCTCTTGTTGCTGCAAGGTGTTTTTTCGATAGGGATAAGTGGGAAGTACAAATTAAGGGATTTACTGCCCTATTTTCTGGTGGATGATATAATTTCTTTCCCTTTATCATCCTTCCAGTTTGGGAAGACTCTTCAAATGGGATTTTCTTACTTCATTCAGCCTGGAATGAGATACACCAATCTAAGTCAAGGCAGCAATTGCTTAGATCATTTTGGAATCCTGCTTTTAGACCTACTATTTCTATTTTCTTGTGGAGGCTGATAAGAGGATGGATTCTAATGGATGAGACTATGGTTTGTTGAGGTTTCAAGATGGTTTCAAGATGGTTTCAATATGTGGATGTTGAAGGGAGACTACTGAAATTATTGAGCATCTATTTCTCAGTGGGTAGCAAGCAGAAAATGTTTGGAACCATTTTGCATGGATGCTGCACATTTCTCTTCCTCATACAACTTCTCTCCAACTTTTTTTCAACATTGGAGATATATTACACTAGTTGGTTCAAAACTACACATTAGAAGTTTTCTTCCATTGCTAATTATAAGCATTTCTAATTGCATATAGATAGTTAAAAATAAGTAAATCAATGTTACCTCAACAGTGAAAATTTATTTGATTAACTCTTAATGAACAACTCATCTACAAACCTTCCAAGTGGAACAATGGTCCTTCTCACTCCAATAAATACTACTAGAGCATTTACCAATTTTTTTTTACATTCGTTAAGCCCTCAGAGATATCTTGTAGTGATATTCCAAAAGAGAATGGGAGAGCGAATATGAAGGAGAATGTTTGATCAAAAATATGGATGCTCTTTAGTGTAAGGTTCTCATTATACTCTCTGCCATCCTTTATGTTTTGTTTTATAGAAACAAAGAAGGCAAAATGAAAGTGATAACATGCCCAGGCAGCTTGATTTTTTTATTTTTTATTTTGTCCACTAATTGACTTTTGTGGCCACTAACTAACTTTTGTACCCACTAACTAACTTTTGTATCCACTAACATCTCCCACTCATACATATTTAACTCAACTCATTCGAATCATATTCTCATAATTCTCATCTCATGTCTCTTCTTTCATACAGGGAATAAGGTGTGCGACCAAGCGAAAAAAAAAATAAGTGAGGAGAGTTATATTAAGTCATCATCTAACTAATATAACTCTACAACTCAAAACTTGCTATGTATCCCAAACAATGTGGTCGCACCAGATCAAGCATCTCTAATCTCTTTATATTAAATAGAGCATGCTTGACTCTCTCATCTATATAACTATGCTTTATGTCAAACATATTTTTTTACTTAGTTGACCAGTCTATGAGCTATAGAATAAAAGTGCATTACCAACTTAATTTTTCATCGACCCTCATGTCAATCAGCTTGGTCTTGACAACTTTCTTAGTCATGCTCCAACAAACTGGATCAAACGTGGCCATTAGATATATGTTAAAGTAGCGTCATCAATCTTACACCTCATGACATGGTCCAGAGTCCTAAAAGATATGAAAAAATACATTTGGGGCTCACACAAGTGACAAAGCAAGGATCCATTCAATCACTCTTGCAAGGTCATCTCAAAGCACATGTAATATGAATAACATCACACGAATCTTAGTCCAGTCGCTATCCCAGCGCCAGACCTGTGCACCACCAGAAGTTACTCTCCAAAGTGTTATTCAGTAGTTCACACATTCGGTTACAGATAGGCATTTATGAAGTTTGGACATACTTCATAATTGATCAAGTATGATCTCATCTTAGCCTTATGCCAAGGTGACTATGAATTAAACCTTAACCTTTCTCGCTATTCCAAGTGCCAAGGTGATCGTTCATGCCCCTCCTAATGGTACAGACATGATTTATGAGTCTCATCTTGCTCACTATCAAAGCGTCAGGGCGATTATCTATGTGAGTGGGTCAATCTAAAGATGGTAACATTTATACATTTACATATATCATAATAGTTACAGTACACTAACAAATTAATAAGAACAAAAATCTCATTAACCAATAAAAATGTTCATATAGGCCCATAAACTCAAATCCTATGAAGTTCCATACTACTAACACGACTTTGCAATACATTACTTTACAAAGGCTTAGTAAAAGAATCAACGACCATATCGCTAGTAGGAATATGGTTGAGAACTACTTGACCTTGGCCAATGCTCTCTCGAATAAAATAATATCTAGTGTCAATATGCTTGGTCCTCCCATAATACTTGGGGTCTGATGAGTGGGTTTTATACCCACTAATTGAGTACCAGCCAAAACTTGTTCATCAATGAGCTCACTTCCATTATTTTGAAGCTCTCGAATTATATCCTTCATCACATTAAGATGTTGGGTCATTGAGTGCTTGGGGTCAAGTACGTACTGATTGAACCTAAGGGTAAGTTCCCTCAATCTTATAGCTGAAGTGCTACCGTACGTGACCTTCAACACATCCCACAACTCTTTAGTTGTAGGATATTTCTCAAACTCACGGATCAAATTATCGTGCATGAAGCTCAATATAGCAAAGTGCGTACTCTTATCTTGATCTACCCACTTATTGTATGCATCTATATCGTGACGATATTGGATAGTTGGTCTATTTTTCGGCTCAGTTGGCATAGGCATAGTAGTGGTGAAATGATCAATTATTTTTTTTTTGTGCAACAAAAATTAAATTTTTCTATGCCACTTTGCATAGTTTTGGCCATCTAGTTTGCAAGTGCCATAAAGATCAAAAAAAGCTACTTGGGCATCCATTACTGTATATTTTTTCCAATACATTAGTTACTAGTCTAAAATTTTATCTGAATCAAAGTAAATATTTATTATTTTCTTTAATTCAGTTAGATCAAAATTTTTGCCACCAAAGTTAGTAATCATCTCCTACTGAATTAAAAATCATAATAAAGAGTTACTAATCCATGACTAAAATTAATCATGTCCATAAAAATATACACACATCACATCTAAATAATCACATTGCATAAAATTGCATAATTGCAAAAAAATGCAATGAAAAAATATATTTTGTAAGCCTATTACATTATGTGAATTTTTATACAACCACAAAGGAAGGAAAAAAAATTAGGCTCAAAAATAAATTCTAAATGTTTAAATAGGCCACAAAATAAAAATGAAATTCTGCCCATTTGGCAAATTTTTCAATTTTTTTTATTGGGCCCGCATACCAAGGGGCCGCCATATTGGCAAGCGCTAAGTGGCTGCCTACTAGCAACTAGCATGTGCCAACCACATGCCAGCAACTTGCTTGGCTGGCCACTTCCTATTGCTCCACATGGCGCAGCTGTAACCTTTTTTTCTATTAAAAGAATATGTCGATGCCTCGATTCATGAGTAGTTATTCTCTAATGCATTTTTACACGGACACTATTTTTTTGGCGAAAATTTTAAAAAATCATATCTTTCTCAATGCTAATTCATTTTTAACATATAATATATTGGTTTAATCATTTTTTCATGCTCTACAATATGACATCAATATTAAGCATAAAAAAATTAAAAAATAAATACAATTTGATTTTAACATCAATCAAATGGGTCTTTAAAAAGACTCTGATTAAAAAAACACTTCTAAATCAAATTTAAACATGCATTTATACGTACAAATACAATATATATGCATGTTTATTTTCATGTTTGAATTTAAATCATGATTTTTCATAAATATCAAGAATTCATTCATATCATAAAGGCGAGGTCGAGCTTTAATAGCTCTGATGCCACTGTAAATAATTTTAATCTCATATAGACAATTAACAATAAGTGAATTAATGTTACCTCCACAGCGAAAATTTGTTTGATTCACTCTTGATGAATAGCTCGCCTATAAGTCTCCTAAATGGAACTATGGTCCTTCTCGCTCCAATGAATACTACTAAAGTATTTATCGATTTTTTTCTACACACCATAAGCCCTCGGGATATCTTGTGGTGATATTCCAAGAGAGACTGAGAGAGCAAATATGAAGTAGAATGTTTGAGCAAAAACTCTTTAGTCTAAGGTTCTCATCATACTCTCAACCCTCCTTTACGTTTTCTTTAATAAGAACAAAGAAGGCAAAATAAAAGTGAAAACAGGCTCAGGTGGCTTTTTTTTTTGGGTGTCTACTAATTGACTTTTGTGCCCACTAACACTAATCTTGTGGTATCTATAGACTTCATGGAATGATTTGAAACATAGAGGGTTAAGGTTTTGCTCTTAATGAATTATAGCACAAATATGAAATCATCTTGTTGTGGCTTAAAGATGTTGGGTGCTTATATATAAATTTTAGAGATGAGATATGTACTTGGCTTTACAATTTGGTTTTCATAGGAATAGTGTAAACTAAATTATGATGGCGCCTCTAAAGGGCATCCGAGACTTGCTGGTGTAGGTGGTGTTGGGTTCGCTATAATCATAAGGGCATGCACAGCAGAAAATTAAAATTTTATCAAACATAAATTTATCAAATAAATTTATCCCCTCAATTCAAAAGTGATTCTAACGATCGTGCTTATTCAAGTGAATATATAAAAAACTAATATATTAATTCAGATTGTACCTTTGGTGCACTTCAGTTGTTGTAGGGAATAAAGCAATCAATTGCTTATCAGAACTCGTAGGGATCTAAATGTCTCCCCTCTATCAGGTCCACAATATAAAAAATAACACCAATTAAAAGGATTCACTAGTATCCTTTAATCATTTACTAATCTAAATTCGGAGTAAATTTTACTTTTTTTATCCAATTAATAAATCAAGAACAATCTTTCAAGAATAATAAAGATTGATTCTTTAAGTTCTCAAAACTTATATATAAAGAGAATGTCACAACCTCCTAAAAATATAAACAACTTGTGCAATATAATTTGTGCATGTATGCGTGTGTATAACTTTTTTTTTCCTAGTTAGTTTAACAAAACATTGATAAAAGTAAAGTGGTTTTACATCCTGTAACACTGTATATACATAGGTAGTTATTAAACCATTAACAAGGTCTATCAAAATCATCATAAACTCAAACTCTCTATTACAAAGGCGTTTTTTGAAAGTGATATACATGATAAAGTCACTAATATAATACAATAAACTATAAAATCAAAAGTGCAGCCCACAAAATAGCCCAATAGGTGGTCATCCAAGTACATTGATCTTTGAAAGCCTGTAGGAGCTCCACTGCTAGCATAGTAAGCCAGAGGTCTCAATAAGTAAAAATTATGCTTGGTAAGAGTATGATATAAAATCTCATGCAACTCATCTCTAAGATATGATGCTATAAATGTATCAAATTTGAGTTCTCATAAATCAAAGAGTTTTTATTAAAAATCACTTCATTTTATTGGGCCCTTAGCTCACCTACTATGTACTGGAAAGAGCTCTACACAATACTAATAATCAAATGGCCATAAACAAATTGACTCAGTTCAGGGGCCATCTCCTGGGATCACCAGAAGTCCACCCCTTATCTTCCTCTATGATCCTTCAGAAGTTTTTCCACCAAGGGACTGAATAAGGACACAGTCAAGTGGTCCACCCCCTTTCATGACCACTAAAGGCACACCCCTATCAACCCCTATGATCCTTCGAGAAGTAACACTCGTAGCGCCCCAATCAACCTCATAAGCATGCCCACATACCTCGGTACACTAGTAGTGACCAACCAATATATTTTCTTTCTGAAAATCATGTCTCAAATCATATCGTGCTTGCAAGAACCTCAACCATACTCATATGTCGTGTATGTACACATAAATTCTCTTGAATGGTATATTCAATATGAAATGCAAGTCATCTTGCTCTCAACATGTTTCAAGAATCAACACAATAGGTATAAATGCGTCAAGACGTACTATGTTCATGCATTATAGTTGCACATAGATCTTGAGTTACCTTTCACTTGGTTGGTAACTTGGTCTAAATTTGTTTATTGTTCCCCTCTAATCTTAGATGTAAAATATCCTGTAATATTGTAACACCCACATTACTACACAACTATATATATAGTATAATTTGACATGATAAAACCTGTGAGCATGCATAATTTTTTTTTTTTGTAACTGCTTAATAAATAATAAACTATTTTCTCTCTCACAAACTAATATATATATACCTACAGATGACCCATAACAAACACAATATTTACATACTCATGTACATAAAAATTTTAAAAGTAGCATACAGTACAAGTCCCAAAATTTAATATTATAGACTCCAAAATTAAAAAAGCTAACAACCAGCCTAACAGGTCATCATCTATATACACCGATCCTCAAAACCTGTAGGAACTCTAGCCGCTTGCCTAGTAAGTCTATCACTTCAAGTATCACCAAACTCACCTACAATGCGTGAACTACATAAGTTAATGCTCAGTAAGTGAAAATCATGCATGATGAAGGGATAATCTAACACATATGCAGTGCATTTCTATGAGATCGTGACAAAAATACAAACTCATGCATAAAAATAGTTCATTCAAAGTCATTTTTCCATCATTGGACCCTTAGCCCACCTACTATGTATCGAATAGAGCTCTCAACAATATCAAAAATCACATGGCTATAAACAGATCGACACAGTCAAGGGGCCATCTCCTAGGATTACCAGAGATCCACCACCTGTCTTCCCTTATGATCCTCCAGAAGTCTTCCCACCAGTAGCGTTGATAAGGGCACAGTCAAGTAGTTCACCCTCTCATGACCACCAGAGGCACACCCTAAAATCTTAACCTAACTGCAAAACCTAAACAAGCTAATATAGTTAAATCAAGAAATGTTAACTTTTAATCAATATTAGAGTTATGGTTTTAATAAAGATCCCCTTTTTGGCTATAAGAGAAAGAACTTGAATTTATTTATTATTTTGTTTTGTTTTAAACACACCATATACATAATTAAAAACTGAGTACATCTATTTACAAAACCATAACAGAGTGGCTTATTTAAAAACAAAATAGCTTGAAGCGTGGCATATGAAAAAATCTCTGTCCGGCGGCTCTAGAGACTCAGTCAACCTCTAAACCTATACATTTCCACCTACATCACATGAATCTAATGATCTAAAGGCTCAGTAAGGTAAAACTGATGTAATAACAAATAGCATATATGCACATCTCATAAATCATTAAAATGTATTATTCTATTTGATAACTTTCGTTCATAAATCATTCTTTAGGGCCCTTGAAGTACGGTACCTAACTAATAGCGATATACCGTGATTTTCAAAACCTATTTATAATGATTGGCTAATAAGAGATATAATATGGGTTTTCCATACTTGATCTTTTAACCTTAGGTATTAGTCATATTCTATTTCATTCATTGTCCGCCGGTCCCTCCCGTGTCCTTGTTTACCCGACCATCAATCAAGTACCATACTTCATTTTCAAAAAACCTCATTATATTCTTAATAGTACATGCTTCATAAACCATAAATGTATCAAACATTACATCATTTGACAAATAATGATAATCACATTAAAACATGAATAACAATATATGATTATTGTGATACAGCAAATAAAAGTTTCAACTTACCTCAAGTCCACTTTGTGCTAAGTGAAAAGGTCAATCTCTTTGGAATAGAGGATGTGTTAAAGGCCTAACATAATCAAATCATGTATCATTTAATATCATTTTTATAAATCATTTAGTCTATTCTAGTTAAAATCATATACACTTTTCAATCTTTTGTAAACAATTTCATATCAATTACATAACCTTGAAAGCAATGCATACTCCATATTTTACTACTAATTCAAGACACTAAACATTAGGGGGCCATTAAATAACTAATAATTCAAATATAATTTATTAGGGCAGCTCCTAAAATATTCACACAATTCAAATTAGCATAATTTAAACGCGATTTTAACTTAAATTGATTGTAACCTTCAATTTGGCAAACTAATTGCTATTGTTTTCAGTCATTCATATGAACTTCCAAACACAATATAAGCATTACAAGATTAATAGAAATAAGTAAATTAAGTATATTTCACAAGACTATCAATTTTGTTAGAAACTAACTTAACTAGCTTGGTTTTGGCTTCAAGTTTAACCCAATTAAGTTTTCAATCATACAAAAAGATAGTAAAATATGTAACCATCCAAGATACCATAAATTTATCCTAAGAAATATTAAAAAAGAATATACCTTGATTAGATTGGAAAAATTGCAACCATGGCCCTGATACCACAGTTTGGTTCGCTATGACCAGGAGGTAAGTGCATCGGCAATTAAAAAAAATTAATAAAAATATGCATTAACAATTAATGCACTACCTAGGGTAACCGAAAGTGATTTAACTATCGGCAATATATAAATAGTATTTAATTAAATAGTGTGAATATTGATACCTTCTTGATTACTTCGTTAATAATGCAAGGAATGGGGCAATCAATTGCCGGATGGTTGCAAATATGCCTCGAAGGAGTCCATGCATCCTCCCTCCAAAGAAAGTCCACACCTTGGACAAGAATACCAAAAATAGTACAATTGTCAGTTTCTACTATTTTCTTTTCTAGCCTAGTGTGGAGTGAACTTATAACCTTTCAATCCAATTTGTGAATTAAAGATTAAAGTTTATTCAATTGTTCTTAATTTAACTTGTAAAAGAAGAACAATTAAAATATACACTTGAGCAATACAAGAGAAGAGAAAAGGAAGACAACATAAAGAAAACATTTTTTCTTCTAATTCTTGCTATGGTCGAAAATTACAAGAGTGTTGGATAGATTAATTTTGTCTTCAATATATATATATATATAAGGAGGCTACAAAGAATAGGGCAACCCTAATTTCATCCTCACATGGTAATTAGTTGTATGGAAAAGTCTCACTTTCCTTAACAAACTAAAAACACATGCACAAAATAAAATCTTTTCTTTTTTTTTTTCATTATGGCCGAATTTTGCTTGCAAAATTAGGGCAACATTTGCTCCTTTTGTCTTGTCTTCCAAGCTATGAATTTATCCCATAAATTCATATGTATAATATCACATATTATTTAAATAAGTAAATCTTATTCACTTTTTTAATTTCTCTTATTTTCAAGTGGGCTTCCAACAAGCCTAATTAAACTTGGGCTTGGACTTCTCCAAGTCTATTTAATTAATCCAATTAATTAAATTAGTTCAGGTTTAAATTAATTGATCCAATCAATTAATTTATTCACTCCAATTAGATTTCTAATCTCATTAGGTCCAATTAAATAGTCCTACTATTTAATTGAATAATTAATTCAACACTTTGAATTAATTTAATTATTTAATTAATTAATCCAATTAATTAATTATATCCAACCCCTTGGATGATTTATAGACTAGAAATGTTCCATTCTAATTTGTGTATGACCCTTTAGGTTCACTTTTAAGCTAGTAGTAGCTTGCAATATTTACAACTTATGAATAATAATTATTCTAATTAATTAATCTAATTAATTAATCCAATAGGAATTAACTCCTTAATTCGTAGAACCTCACTATCTGTGAAAATACCTAGCGAGAAATCATGATAAACTAGTCTTATTTGAAATAGCAAGTGATCCTATTCCAGTTACGAGTGTCATGCACGTAAGGTCCTTCCGTCAACTAATATCTCGATTAAGTCTAGGGCATGGATAATAGTCGAAACCCTAATAACTCAATATCTATGATTTTATTTCAAATTGCAGTGACTCTTAATGAATCATCAGAAACCCTTTTCTGATATTCACTCTGCCTTGGCCAAGGTCTTGCGAGTCACGAACTATGCAAATATAGGAGATTCACTTGTTCTACCCGACAAGTGACGGACCATTTGTTGGCCACTCATTAACCTTCATACGCATAAATACAATACCCAACATAACTTCTTTATGATTGTTAGGCAATCAGAGGATATATCTAAGTAAGGCATTAAACGTATAAGGTTACCATGGTGCTCAAGTTAAAGGACTAATCAGGCACTATCGTAATATAAAAATTCTTAATTCAATATTTGGGATTTCCAACTAAGAATTTCAAGCAGGTCAGTTCAGTGTACTTGTTCTCTAATAAGCACCCATATATATGTACTTGCGTCTCTACGTTAATGTCCATGGAATGGGACATCCACATCTTACAAGCATGCATCGTATGCGCGAGTCTTATTGGGCTATTTCATGTCTGTTCTCAGAAAGCCCTCGATTGGAAATATAGTTTAAGATCAAAACTATAGAGGCATGTTCTATGATCGCTATCATATACGCGACCATACCCCATAATATAATTGATCTACGGACTTTATCTAATGTGCAATAAATAAATACGAGCCATAAGATAAAGAAAATATCTTTAATAAATGTATTACAACAGAGAAAGTCTATTACAAGAGTAAATAACGGTCAATCTAATTGGTGCGTCGGGCATTACTCTAACATAAATAATATTAAGATGGATATATATCAAATATATACCAAAAATATATTTATATATAAAATAAATCCTAATGGCCAATTTGTATCCTATAAAAATCGATCACTTTATTTATTTATTTACAAATATGTTAATTAAATAAATCATATTTATTTAATTTATTCTTTTAATATTCTTGTGTGCTTCTAAAGTGATCTACATTAATTTTTAGCTTGGACTTAAAAATTCACAAATCAATCCAATTAATTTAATTCCAAATTAATCAATCTAATTGATTAATTATAATTTACTCCAATTAGGCTTTCTAATCAAATTTGGTCTAATTAAATAATTCAATTACTTAATTGAATAATTCAATTTAACCATTAAATTAAATAAAACCGTTAATTAATTAATTAATCAATATTAATTAATTAATTTCCAACCATTAGATAAACTCAAAATTAGAAATGTTACTTTACATAAAGATGTGTGACCCTCTTATATTCACTACTAAGCTAGTAGTGAGCTTGCAATATTTGCAACTTATGAATAATAATTATTCAAATTAATTAATCTAAATTAATTAATCTTCTTGGAATTAACTCCTTAATTGTAAAAACATCACTATCCATGAAAACACTTAGCAAATAATCATGGCAAACTAGTCTTAGGTGAAATAGCGAGTATACTTATTTCAGTTGTGAGTACCATACACATACAGTACTTTCGACAGCTAATCTCCCGATTGAATCTATGGCATGTATTATAAGTCAAAACCCTAAATGATTTAATAACTGTGATCCCATTTTAAGTTTCAATGATTCCTAATGAATCACGATCCATCCTGCTTTCGCGAAGATCATTGAATTACGAACTATGAAAATATAGAAGATTCCTTAGTTTAAAAAGACAAGTATAGAATTCTATGTTGGCCACTAACAAACCTCCATGCACACCAGTGCAACACCCAACATACCCCATTTGTGATTGTCAAGTAATCAGATGATATATCAAAGTGCTGCAAGATGCACACAAGACTACCATCATGCCTCAAGTTTGAGAAATAGTCAGGTACTATCGCAACATAGAAATTCTTATTTTGACAGGCAAAACCTCCAACTGAGAATTTTTTGCGGGCCATATTTGGTGTACTTGTTCCCTAACATGTACCCACATACATGCATTTGCATCGATACGCTAATGTCAATGAAATGTGGCATCCTCATCTCACAAGAATGCATTGTATGTGTGAGTTTTACTGAACTATTTGATATCCCATCTCAAAAAACTCTCAACTAAGAACTTATTTAAGACCGAAGCCTTAGAGGCATGTTCCATGATTGCTATCATATATGCGATCATGCCCCGTAGCTAAATTTGGTCTAAGGACTTTATCTAATGTGAAGAAATAAAAGATACAAAACGTAAGATAAAGAAAATGCCTTTTTATTAATATGATTCCCAATAAGATTGTCTTTACAAAAGAAAAAGAGTATAATATAACCAATCTAGTTGGGGGGCTCGACATCCTACTCTAATAGGTGGCATATTGAGGGATCATGAATGAAAGCTTATGTTTGCTTTCTTTGGGCATATTAGAGAGGCAAGCAACATATATGTAGAATTGAGTGCCATAGCATAAGGGGTTAAATTCTTCTAGGAGAAGGGTATTTATAAAGTTGAATTTGAGATGGATGCTTTGGTAGTACTATATATTATTGCGCATCGATCTTCAGGGCATTTGAAAGTTCAATCCATATTATCTCAAATATTTTCTTTCTCTAATAAAATATCCATCAACTTCATAGATATATAAAGAGAAGAAAATCAGGTTGCAGATCTTCTTGCAAATTATGCTTGTGATGTAAAGAAACTTAGGATGTGGTCCAACGATAAGTTCCCTAAGCAGCTTAAAAGTATTATGCGGTTGGATAGGCACTGCCTTCCCTACTTCTGATTCTAGATGTAGAAAGATATAAAGAGAGACGTGGCTCTTTATCTAGCATTTTATGGAGATTATCCTTGATTGGGGCTTCCCTACATGCATTTCCTTAAATAGGTGGCGAGACGTCCAAGATTGAGGCAGGACCTTTAAGAATCTCTTTAAACAGATGGTAGGTATGCTACAAATTGTATGGACTTTCATTAAATCACAATAGTTACCTCGTATGAGGCCCATAGGAAGTTTAATTACAAGAATTAAACTTGTGTTTGAGTTTGATAGAAAGAAGGAATCAAATAAGAAAATGAGCAAGAGAAAACCTAGTGGGACTAGGATTGGAGGAGTCCAATATAAGGACTCCTCTCTCTTGGCTGATTCTTGTGCCTATTCTAGTGAGAGGAATTAGCTAACTCAAGAGTAACAAAAATGGCCCCTTTTCACCCTCTTTCTTGATTCTTTTCTTCTATCAAAAGGTTCCACCTTTTGATCATGCTTCAATTCTTCTATTCACTAGTTGAACTAAGAATTGAAAGCCACATATTCTAAAGAGAATAAGACCTTTTGAATCTACTAGCATGGATTTAATTGGTGTAGAAATTTTCAACATATGGATACGTTTAGAGAGGTAACACTTGGGACTCTAAGCAAACCATTTCCAACACGAGGGGTTTGAAATCAAGATTCGCCAAAGTAGATCATGGATGGATTCAAGATTTATGAAGGAGTTCATGGAAAGAAAACAAATTGAATCATTTCTTGCATCTTCATCAGTTGGAGCGCAAATCAAGGTAATAGTTTTTGAAACCTTCTTAGTATAAGTATCAGAAAATGCATAATTGAGTAATTGTAAAAGGATTCCAGAATTAATTTTATTACGTGTGATGTAATGTATGCTTATGGCTTTTAAAAAAAAAAAATTCCGCTGCATATATATTTCTCGGGATAATGAGAACCCAACAGTGGTATCAGAGTCAAAGTTCATGCATTTTTTATATTTATTTGATTGCATTTATTTTATATATATGATCAATTAAATAATTATCAGTGTGATTAATTTTGAATCAATAAATTTCTTTGTTTGGAATTAATTTATTAATTATTTTAATTGTTAAAGCATTTTAAGAAACGAGATGAAATAAGAAAATAAATTTGTTGATTTAAGAATTTCAAGATATATGAAATCTTGAATTTCTTGAATGTGGCAAGAAATAAAAATTTAAAAAGGTTGATTTTTTGTTCAAGAAAATTATTTTTTTGATCAAGTTTTCAAGATTTCTTAATGAGATCAAGAAATCAAGAAACTAAAAAATCAAGATTTTGTGAAAACCTTGAGTTTTTTGACAACAAAAAAATTGGGGCTGCTAAACACCAGACGTGGGACGTCAAGTAGGCTGTCAAGTAGACAACACTGGGTCACTAGTCAGGTGTAGGTTGAAAAGAATGTTCGATGTTGAGGCACCAACACATGGCGTCGTTGGGCCTATCTTACCCACAACGGGAGGGTGCCTAGCCACCTCATGGGTAGCTGCCTAGCCACTCAATAGATGGGCACAAGGGCACACAATGAGTGCCTCATGCAGTCCATCGTTTGCACAGCCTTCCACCTAACGAGTAGCAGCCTTGGGTTGCTATCATATCCCATCTCGTTGCGTAATTGTATGTGAAGTTTATGGTTTTTTATTTTAAAATTAAATGCTAGTTTTAATTTATTTATTTTTGAAAATTTATTTTTCTTTGAAAAACTAAGAATTTTGATCCCAAATTTGAAAGAAATTGCATATATGTAATCAATAAATTTACATATTTTTCTTATCATATGATGATTTATGTCAAGCATGCTAGTTGGATGATCATGGAGTCTATACCAATGTGATTGGTTTAATATCATGCATGATTGGTTATTTTTAGGTTTTAATTAAAATGAGATATGTGAGTCTCACCTTTTTTAGTTTTTATTTTACATATACTTCTATCTCCCTCCTATATACCTCCCATTGGAATTGTTCCAAGATTTCTTGTAGTTTTAGCAAATGTAATTGAGATTAGAATTAGGCAGTGAGGTTAATCTTTTTTTAATTTGGCGGACATTACAAGAAAATGGAATTAAGATAGCGGAAAAGTGAGGAATCAAGGCTCATTAATGTATGAGATACATTTGTGTAATAGATATATTTATTTGTATTTTAATTATCACCCTTAGATTTACCTTGATCCACTTTGGCTCAAGTGGATCACATAGGATTAAAGGCTCTTGATCATCCATTAATTTTAGTATGTATATGATGCATGCTGCGTTTATTTAGTGCTTCCTTATGATGTATACTTTCCATCATTAGAATACTAAACATTAAATAAACAAGATAAGAAAATGATGAGATGTTGCATAATAAATCTAGTATGACCCTCACTTGAAAATCTCAAGTTGAGAACCTTGATTAGTTTGATATCAAGCGTAAATGGATAATATTAGGTGGGACCCAATCATCAATGCCTTCCATCCAAAGTAGTGGCATGCCAATAGGCTACCACATTTAATTCGCTAGCCACGAGTTATGGGATGTCCTAAGTGTTAGCAAGTTGTGACAACTACTAAGCATTGAGATGCCCATAGGGTGGACTCATTTTTATCATTGGCTATGAGTCATGGGACATTTAGATGCTCCATCTACATAGATGATTGATGGGTAATGCTTGACACTTAGTATCATATGGCTCATAAAATTAGGGTGTGTGGGAAGAAATAAGGCAGAATAGCTTGAGGGTTGCATGGGGATGCAATTGCTAATGTTGTTAGCTATCTTTTAGTTTTGTCATATGGACTCATAAAATTGTGGTGTATGGTAAGGGCAATTGGACCTCAAGGCCATTAGGGAATTGAGTTTCCTAAATTTCCATCTATGATGGGATTTGAATAAATAATGGGAGATATTTATGATTAAAGACCATATCATAAATGGATATTAATTAAATGAATGCTAAAAATTTTTCCTCGCATAGGATAATTGTTATCGCTAGTAATTTCACAAAGGATAATCTAGACAAACAAAACAAACTTAATGGCTCAATCTATCTGAAAGGATAGATGTTTGTCACTATTGTGGATATTTAGGGAATAGAAAGAGAAAATATAAGTATTAACTTGCTTAGTTAAATTAGAAGGGGTTCTAATTTAAGTTTACACTTTGTTGATATCATCCATTAAGGTTAATAAGTGTTGCTTGGGTATTGGATATCGGATATGGTCATATCTTTGCAAGGGTTTACAGAGGATGACAAAAAATGAAGATTAAGATAAAAGACGATCCTTAAGCTTGAGATTAAAGGAAGAGTAGCCTTATTGGCTACATAAATGATACACTTAACTTTGGATGGAATTAGGATAGTATTATTTATTTATCTTTGCTACATTGACAAAAGAAATATACAATCCCAAAATTCCATGCTATATAATCAACAAAGTAATATTAGAATTAGATAATCAAAATAGTGCATACTTGTGGTAAACTAGATTAGGTCATATCTCTAAAGAAAGAGTTCACAAGATGGCACATTTGCTTGATCTATTGGATTTGCATAAGGTACCGACTTGTAAATCTTTTCTTAAGGGAAAGATGATCAAATCACCATTTATGGGACAAATGGAGCAAACTACTTCTTTGGATTTGATCCAAAGAGGCGTAAGCAGTCCACTAAGTGTTAGTGCACAATCGAACTATTCTTACTTTATTACTCTAATATCCTTTGAAGGTTTCAATGAATTTAGACATGAAATAGAGAATTAAACTACAATCCAAGTTCAGTCTCACCTATTTCCTCCTTTCTCATTCGTTCTAGGAATTCACCCTAAAATCGGCAATATTCTTAACAAGTAAGAATATAATTTAACTTGGTGTCCAAAAACATCATTTGGTATATGATGTGGCAAAAATCCCTTGTAAACATACCTAAGGGTATGAAAGGTCTGCTTTTTTAAAGCAGTTAGTGGGAGATAAATTGGATGTGAATCAAGCTTATGCAAATTTATGGGGTATAAAAAAGAATCTAATGGATACCATTTATGTGATCCCTAAGAACAAAGGAGTTTGTTTTCTAAGAACGCCACCTTCTTGAGAAGAAGAAATTTCTATTGGATAGAAATAGCTAGATCATAGAGCTTGAAGGAGTTCAAGAACCACAGTTTATCCCATAAGTTACAATAGTATATGAACAACTTACTAAAACTTCCAGTACACAACCTCCAAGAAGATCTTAAAGGATCTCAGGACCACTTATATGATAAGAGCCTGCTAGAGAGCAACAAAGAGGATTTTCTTTTTTGAATATTGATCCGAATAAAGAGTAATGATTTAATATGTAATCCAAAATGGACTTTATGTACTCCAACAAGGTTTGACCTTGTTGGGCCCATTAGTGGGAATAGTTCCTATTAGCTGTAATTGGGTCCACAAAATATAAAATTGGAGAACACGAGAGGTGGTGATCTATAAAGGCACAACTGGTAGTGAAGTGTTAGGCTCAAAGACAAGGTGTTGACTGTTGAGGATAACTTTTTTCTAGATGTGATGCTAAAGTCTATTTGGATCATGCTGGATATATCTACGTATTTTGACTACTAAATATGGTAAAGGAATGTGAAGACCACCTTTCTCAATAGGGGTATTGAGAATTGATATAAGTTAAGCGGCTTGAAGTCTTCATATCAAACTAAAGTAAGCAAAAAGTTTGCGAGCTTCAGAGATTCGTTAAGGAATCAAAATAAATTTCCCTAATATGAAATATTCGATTTGCCAAAGCAATCAAATGGTTTGATTTTCTTAGGATTGTGGATGAACCATATGAGTACAAGAGGGTTAGTAGGAGCATGGTAATGATTGTCCTGTTTTACATTGATGACATTCTACCTATAAAGATGATTTAGGAATGTTGCAATCAAGTGAAACTTGTCATCTACAAAGTTCTCCATAAGGGATTTGGGAGAAGCATCCTATAGATTGGGGATTGAAATCCATGGAGATAGAATTGGAAAGATGCTTGGACTATCCTAAACCCAAGTAAATAGATTAGATACTAAAAGGATTTAGCATGGAAGAATCCAAAGAGGGATTCTTTCTTTTGAGTCATGGAATTTCACTTTTGAAGTCCATGTCCCCAAGGATTTCTGAAAGAAAGAGAAACAATGACTCACATACTTTATGCATCCTTGATATGAGGCATAAAATATGTAAATCTATATACATTATTTGATATCACAAATGAATATTTATCATTTCAATGGAAAAAGATTGGAAGTCATAAAGATGATTTTTAGTACTTACGAAGCATTAAGGATCTCTTCTTAGAGTATGGTTATGGACAACTGATACTAAGATGCTTCATCTAGGTTTTAGTCCAAAGTAGATGATTTGAAGTATATATTTATATTTGTTGTAACACCCCTTAACTTAACTGCAGAGCCTAAACAAGCTGATCCAGTTAAGTCAAGAAATGTTAATTTTTCATCTTTACTAGAGTTATGGTTTTTTTATAAAAGTTCCCATTTTTAGCTATAAGAGAAAGAACTTGAATCATTTTAAACACACCATATACATATATCAAAACTGAGTACATCTATTTACAAAACCATAACAGAGCGGCTTATTTAAAAACAAAACAGAGTTTTCAAAATAAACTACAAAACAAGTTGAAGCATGGCATATGAACAAATCTCTGTCTGACCACTCTAGAGACTCAGTCAACCTCTAAATTTGTACATTTCCACCTGCATCACATGAATCTAATGAGTTAAAGGCTCAGTAAGATGAAACTGATGCAATAACAAATAACATATAGGCAAATCTCATAAATCATTAAATACAATATTCTATTTAATAGCTTTCATTCATAAATCATTTTTTAGGGCCTTGAAGTGTGGTACCTAACTAATAGCGATAGACCATAGTTTTCGGAACCTGTTCATAATGATTGGCTAATAAGAGAACTAATACGGGGTTTCCATACTTGGTCTTTCAACCTCAGGTATTAGCCGTATTCTATCTCATTCATTGTAGCTTTCCTATACTGATTTTTCAATCTCAAGTATTTGACACCATTTGTTGAGTCCGCCGGTCCCTCCCGCGTCCCTTGTCTACCCGACCATCAATCAAGTACCATACTTCCTTTTCAAAAACCTCATTATACTCTTAATAGTGTCATGCTTCATACCATAAATGCATCAAACATTACATCATTTGACAAACAACAACAATCACATTAAAACATGAACAAATATTATATGATTCTTGTGATACACCAAATGAAAGCTTCAACTTACCTCAAGTCCACTTTGTGCTAGGTGAAAAGGCCAATCTCTTTGGAAGATAGGATGTGTTAAAGGCCTAACATAATCAAATCATGTACCATTTAATATCCTTTTTATAAATCATTTAGTCTATTCTAGTTAAAGTTTATATACGCTTTTCAATCTTTTGTAAAGAATTACATATCAATTACATAACCTTAAAAACAATGCATACTCCATATTTTACTACTAATTCAAGACATTAAACATTAGGGCAACCATTAAATAACTAATAATTCAAACATAATTATCAGGGCAGCCCCTAAAACATGAACACAATCCGAATTAAAATGACGTAAACTTGATTCTAACATTCAATTAAGCAAACTAATTGCTATTGTTTTCAATCATTCAAAGAAACTTCCAAACACAATATAAGCATTACAAAATTAATAGAAACAAGTAAATTAAACAATTTCACAAGACTATCAATTTTGCTAAAAATTAGCTTAACTAGCTTGGTTTTGGCTTTAAGTGTAACTTACTTAAGTTTTCAATCATACAAAAGCATACTAAAATATGTAACCATCCAAGATACTACAAATTCATCATAAGAAATATTGAAAAAGAATATACCTTGATTAAGTTGGATTTAAGCTTCAAAATCAACGGTTTTCAAGCTTAAAAGGATGGAAACTTGTTCTAGCATGTGTTCTATGGATTCCTATGGATTGAATTCAAATTTTATGAGTATGAGAGTGTAGAAATTTGGGAGAAACTTAGAAGAATAAGGGCTGGTCATTTTTGAGGTGCTTCCACGAGAAATATGGATGAAAATAATTTTTTTGACCTTTCAAAGAAAGGTAAGTGGAGGGTGATGATTGGTTGCATCATGCTTGGTGTCTTCTCATGCCAAAAGCCACGTTCATGGGCTAAGGAGATGACAAAAATTGATGCTTTGGTGTTATCATCAAGTGCAATGCGGTTTAGAATGGTTTTATGTAACCTAGTCAATCAACCAATCAAATTGCACCATTGTGCATACTTTTAGTTCTTAGCCAATGTAACATATTTCAAGTAAATATTTAGATAATTAATCACTTTATCATATAACTAGTATGGAGCAATACAAATAATTCATTTTATGGCCATTCAACACATCAATCTTCCTTAACCGAGATACCGAGCTTTTCACTGCAAAACGGGTACTTAAGGAATATGTTAAATCAAGAAATGAAAGGTTGATCTCATATTTTATATACTAATGCATGTTAAATCATAACTGAAGTATATAATAACAATTATTCATGTTGGTGCAATCATGCTATTTGTATGCCATAATTCAATAATGTACATTGATTAGATGCATATTCATACAAAATGCTTATTATTGGCTATGTAGGAGAGAATTGAGAATTGGGCATTATATTTGTGTTCATCCTAAACGGCAGGACATGTAGCTAGAAAGAGTTCCAAGCTTGCAACAATTGTGGATTCCACTACTGTGGTTGAACACATCATGGCACATGATGCTATGAAAAGAGACTATTTGGATGGGGAACTTAATCCAAGCGTTGGATGTAGTTCTAATCATTGTTGATTGAGTACAGGAGAACTGCAATAACAATAGGAGCTATTGCGCAATAAAAGAACCTAAAGTATCATCAAAAGATCTAAGCAGAAATAGATTAGTGATACCATGATTCTAAAAATCGATGTTATAGGCAACATTTGCATGGAAAGAGTTACCTCAGCAGAAATTATAGCAGACCAATTGATTTAACCCTAAGATAAGTACTTGAAGGACATCTTAGGGAAGATGGGCCTTAATACTAGGGTAATTGTCACTAGGGCAAATAGGACATTGTCAAAGTAGTGTCTGGCTAGCCAATTGATCTGGTTGTCCTTATAATTTTGTGAATCAATATTATTCATATTATTATTATTAAAATGACAATCTTCATCTTAAATTCATCATAAGAATTAGATGAAGTCCTTAGATCACACATAGCTATGGGGCATGGTCGCGCATATGATGGTGATCATAGAATATGTCTCAAAGGTTATGGTCTTAAAATATTCCAAGTTAAGGATCAATGAGATGGAACATCATTGATCCCACTGAGAATTGCAAATATGATGCAAGCTTGAAAGGAGGATGCCTCGTTCCATTGGGATTGGTGTGGTAACACTAGTACATGCATGCGGGTGCTTGTTTACGAACAAACACACTGAACTACTCCACCTGGAAAATTCATAATTGGAAATATTCTATTATTGAATGGGAATTTTCTTATTACAATAGTATAAGTATTAGTCCTTCGATTTGAGGTACCATGGTAATCTTATATATGACATATTACACTTTTATAAATTTTTCGATTGCATAACAATCATAAGGGGTTTACATTTGATGTAACAACTTCATGTATGGAAGTTAATGAGTAGCCAACAAAAGATCCGTTATCTATCTAGATGAATAGGTGAATCTCCTATGTGTTCTACTTTACTTAACTTTAAAATCCTTGGCCGAGGTTGGATGAAAATTAGACGTGGGGTTTTCTAATTATTCATCATCGAGACAATCTACTAGGAATAGATACATAGTTATTGAGTTATTGGGGTTTTGACTAATAATCCATGCCCTAGGCTCAATCATAACGTTAGATGACGAAAGACCATACTTGCATGTATTCATAATTGGAATAGGTTCGCACCTTCACCTAAGACTAGGAGTCATGATAACTGCTAGGTGCTTTCCATAACTTGTAGGTTCTTAGAATTAATGGGTTAATTCCAAAAGGATTAATTAATTAGATTAATTAATCAAAATAATTAATTATTCAACTAAGTCATAAGAGTTATGAGTCCACGACTAGCTTAGAGTGAACCTAAGGGATCGCACACTAAGTTGGAAAGAGTACACTTCTAACTAGAACATATCCAAGGGTTGGATCAAATTAATTAATAGAGATTAATTAATTTGAGGCTCAAATTTGATTTAAGGAGTTAAATCAAATTATCAATTAAATAATTAAATTATTTAATTAGACCTAATAAGATTAGGGGAGTCCATATGGAGCTAATTAAATAATTGATATGATCAATTAATTAAGTAGGGTATAAGTTAATTTAAAGAGTTGAATTAATTTATCCGATCAAATAATGTAGTTATTTAATTAGACCTAATATGATTAGGATCCCTATATATGAACAAGATAATTAATTGATATGATCAATTAATTATATTATGCATATTAAATAATAAAATTATTTAATAGGTTCTAATATGATTAGAAAACCCAATTGGAACCAATTAATTAATTGATTAGATTAATTAATTAAGTTGGGCTTCTTTAATTGATGGGAATCAATTAATTAAACTGAATTAATTTAATTGAAGTACAAACCCAAGCTAATGGGCTCATAGGAAGCCCATTAGGAAGTTTAATCATAAGAATTAAACTTGTGTCAGAATTTGATGGAAAGAAGGAATCATATAAGGAAAGAAGTAAGAGAAAACCTAGTGAGACTGGGATTAGAGGAGTCTAGTATAAGGATTTCCCCTCTCTTGGCCGATTCTTGAGTCCAGTCTAGTGAGAGAAATTGGCCAACACAAGAGCAACAAAAACCATCCCCTTTCACCCTCCTTCTTGATTCTTTCTTCCATCAAAAGTTTTCATCTTTGGATCATGGTTTAATTCTTCTCTTCACTAGTTGAATTAAGAATTGAACTCCACATATTCTAGAGAAAAAAAGACCTTTTGAATCTACTAGCATGGATTCAAAAGGTGTAGAAATTTACAACATGTGGATATGCTTAGAAGGGTAACACTTGGGACTCTAAGCAAAGCGTCTCCAACACGAGAGGTTTGAAATCAAGATTCGCGAAAGCAGTTCATGGATGGATTCAAAATTCATGAAGGAGTTCATGGAAAGAAAATGAATTGAATCATTTCTTGTATCTTCATTAGTTGGAGGGCAAATCAAGGTAATAGTTTTTAAAACCTTTTTTGGTATAAGTATCAGAAAATTTACAACTGAGTAATCACGAAAGGATTCGGGGATTAATTTTATTATATGTGATCTAATGTATGTTTATGATTTTAAATATTTTTAAATTCCACTACGTATAATTTTTCCAAGACACGTGAACCCAACAGAGCATTCCTCAGCCAAATTCACCATCTCATGCTTCTCTAATTTTCTTTTATTTAACAAAATTTATTTCAAGAATCTAGCATAACTAGGCATTTGAAGTAAAGCATTGACAAATGAAATATTAATATGTAACATCTTAAAGATTTTAAAAAATTTAGGAAAGTACACATCTTTTTTTTTCTTTTTCAAAGCCATAGGAAAAAGGGGAAGAATACTTATCGCCACATTAAGGATGACTAGTTTGGATGAAGTCTAGACTTTGATGTTGGCTTGTCTTCTTTCTCTTGTTGAGGTTTCACTTCTTACACTTTGGTATCTATCTCCTTCCCACTTCTCAACATGATTGCATTTACTTGTTCCTTGGGAATTTCTCTTTGGTATTGGCAATAAACTTGGCTACAAGCTCTTTAAAATTTAATTTCATTTCATTTCTTACAGTGGGTAATCGGGTGGTGGAGGTCTTTCCATGCTTTGATTGGCTTGAGAAATTCCTTGGTTACCTTGACCTCCCCATTCAAAATTTAGATGATTTCTCCACCTGGATTATATGTTTGGAAATAAAGATTGTTTGCCTGCCTATTGAAATTCCCAACATAATTGGCTTGCTTAGATGAGGATAAAAATAGGCTCCCCACTTGCCATTCAATGTTGTAGTGCCCCCCTCCATACAACTCACATACGACGGTTTGTACCTTCATCACTGAAGCACCCATATTATCTATCCTTTTAGCCTATGCTTTGATTTGAGCCGAGATAGTGGAGTCTGTGTCGATGTTATGCACTCTCCCTGCCCTTTTCCCCAAACTTCTATCTGTTTGCCATTGCTAACTATTGCATGCCATTTTCTCTAATAATTCATATGCTTTCTCTGGAATTTCTCTCATGATTATGCCTCCCGTCGTTACATCTATCATAGCTTGATTGGCATATGATAGGCCACTATATAATGTTTTCACTTAAAGCTATGTGGGCATACCATGGTGTGGACTTCTCCTCAATAGGTCCTTGAACCTCTGTCAACCTTCATACAAGGACTATAATTCAAAATGTACAAATGTGGTGATGTCGTTCCTCATTTTTTATGTTATGGAAGGTGGGAAATATTTGGTAAGGAATGTTTATGCCATGGCCTCCTATATGGTGATTGATCCGGCGGGCTATGAATTAAGCCAACTTTAGCTTTATCCCTTAAGGAAAATGGGAACAATCTCAACTGAATGGTATCGTCAGTCACTCCATTGTACTTAAAAATGTCATAAATATCTAAAAGGTTTGCTATGTGGGCATTAAGGTTGACACTTGGTGAACCACCAAACTATACTGAAGTTTGTATTATTTGAATGATCGTCAGTTTAATCTCAAAAGTATTTTCTTGTATTGTCAGCCTCCTAACACTTGAATTGGTCCTGTTAACTCTTAGCATATTCCAATAAAGATCTATTCTCCACATCTCGCTCATTGTTGGCCATATATTATTTTTTTTACTTCCCTTATCAACAAATGAAGAGTTATCTATGTTTTTGGGTTGTATGGCTCAAGATCCCATGTAGATGACCAGGTCATGCACCAACAACACCTATAATGAAAAACAAAAACTCTCAAAGTAATTTTGAACACAGAATTAAATAAACAAAATAAAAACAAAAGCAATGAAACAAAAAAAAATGGTCAAACTATAACTAGATAATTAACTTTGATTTCACATCAAAGCACATTCCCCGGCAACAACACCAAAAACTTGGCGACCCTAAAACAGGTGGTAACAAACGACAAGTGGACCATGTCAACAAGTAATAAAGAGTGAGTAGAGTATCGTATCCATATGGAGTGCGTGTGTAAATACTAATTATAGATTACCTATGCTATATTTGACCTAACGATTATAGTGGTTATTGAATTAAGGTGCAACAACTACCATATTTAATAAAAACAACTAAAACTTAAGGAGATTAACAGATTGAATTCAATATTAAGAAGAGTTAAAGTATTGGTTAGCCGTCTTATGTGGTTATGAACCTAACTCAATTATGATTAGGAATGATGTAGGGTGTGTGACGGCAGGTCTTCCTAATGTAATAGTGCTCTCTCTTAAGTTGGACCAAATTTATCCCTAGTAGGCCACCGACGCCATCTCTAGTTATGCGCTATCCCATTAAGAGTGCCTTGAGCTTTGTGAATCCCAACAACTTTTGATTTTTACCTATGACCACCGTACATACCTATGTCTATATCTCTATGGGGTCAGTCTGTGACATATACTACTCGATCTATTGCTACATCCACACCTTTCAGTTTTAATTGCAATAATTAAAATCAACTTGAAATTGGCCAAGTTTCAAGAAACATTAAAAACATAAGTGTATGCTCATCACAATAAATGTAATATTTCAATCACAATATAAGCATCAACTTATAACTCCATTAAGATGGCTTTCCAAGCCTTGAAAAATATGGTTTAGTTCATATGAAATTAAGTAACCACTAAGTGATTCTTCACTTTTTCTTCAAAATCTTGATTGCCCAATGAAGGTCATCCTCTTCTTGTCTTCAAATTCCAAGCTCCATAGTAATGGGTGTGTGTGTTTTTGGTGGTGTATGGAGTTGTATAGGAGAAAGAGAATTTTAATGAAGAGAAAAGTGTGTGTAGATTATGGTGTGTAGTATATATAAGTGATGAATTATTATCTGAATATGTGATGTAATTATGTATATATAGTGTATCGAATAGAGTGTCACATGGTGTGTGAGAGTGTAGTGGTCTATACCAAGAAATATTCCATGTTATGCCTTAGATTGCCACTAATCCCTCAAAATCCACTTGCGCCGCGGCACCTAAAATGCTACTACCTATTATCTATTTTTTGCTCCTCATGCCGTGATGCGATCCTTGTTGTGTCATGGTGTGAGATCCCCTATTCATCAGGTGTCATGACACCATTTCTTGGTGTCACAATGTGGAAGATCCTTCACTCACTATCTAATTTTTCCCATTGGTGCTGCAACTTCTCTTTCCTAGTGTCGTGCACGGGATTATTATCTCCCAAACTTAGCCATTTTCAACATGTTTTCACTCCATTTTTCAATCTTAGTCCCCACACACAATTATCACAAGATAAGGAATAATTGTATTCATTTATAAGGCAAAAATATATAGAATTGTACTTATGGAGGTGTTGAAAATATCACACTTTATGAGCCTATCATCTGCCATCGAGGCCGAATATATTATTCTATGTGAAGCTACAAAAGAAAGTGTTTGGATAAGGAATTTTGTTCAAGCATTGGGCATTATTCCATCTAGTGTTGATCCAATATCTTTAAATAATGATAACAATGGGGCAATTGTGCAAGGAAATGAGCCAATATTTTAGAAAAGATCCAAGCACATCATGAGGGAACACCATCTGATGGAGAGATCATTGCAGAGATGATGTTATAGTGAAGAGAGTTACCTCGGAAGAAAATATAGCAGACCTACTGACCAATCCCTTAACACAAAAGGTATTCAAAGGATATCTTGAGAAGATGAGCCTAAGGACATGGGCGATTGGCTCTAGCACAAGTGGGAGATTATTAGAGTAGTGCCCGATAAGCTAATTAATGGTTGTTTTTCTGTACTCTTGTAAAAATAGTCCTATTCAAAATATATTAATAAAATTAGCATTTTATTTATCTTCAATTGCATCTCGTCAATTAGATAGATTTCTAAGTCCATACTTAGCTATGGGGCATGATCGTGCATATGATGGCGATAATGGACTTTGGTCTTAAATAAGTTAAGAGTCATAAGTTTATTGAGATAGGATATCGATAAGCCCATAAATACTCGTGCATATGATGCATGCTTGAAAGGATGATGTTTTGCTCCATAGGCGTGTTAGTGGACATGTGTGGGTGCTCACTAGGGACAGAGTACACCAAATAGGCCAGTGGAAAATTTTCAACTGGAAATGTTGTTGTACGAATAAGAATTTCCAATTACGATAGTGCATGACTTATTCCTTTGACTTGAGGCAGCATGGTAGCCTTATGCATGATATTATATGCTTTAATGTATTTCTTGATCACATGAAAATCACAAGGCGATTACATTGGGGTTATGATCTTTGTTTATTAAGGTAAATGAGTAGCCAACAAAGGATTCGTAACTTACTTAGTAGAATAGGAGAATCTCCTATGTATTTCATGGTCCATAACTCAGAAGTCTCTAGCCAGAGCAATATGGATATTAAATGGGGGTTTTCTAATTATTCATTAGGAGTTAATGTAATAGGAAATGAAATCATAGTTATTAAGTCAAATAGGGTTTGACTAATAATCCATGCCCTAGACTTAATTAGGAGGTTAGTTAACGGAAGGACCAGACTTGTATGGTACTTGTAACAGAAATAAGTTCACCTGCTAATTTACCTAAGATTAGATAGTCAAGATGTACTGCTAGGTGCTTCCCTAAAGCTGGAAATTTTCTACCCCCTTATGCAGAAAAATACTTTCCCTTTCTCCAAGTTTTGATCTCTAGTTTTTAGTTTCTATCAGTTGGTTCTAGACCCATTGATAATCAAATTAATTCTTCTATCACAAGTTGATATTGAAATTAATCTGGACTCCTATAAATTCTAGGTTAGAAACAAAGGTTCGATATCTTCTAGCAAAGGTATTAGAAATATGATAATGTTTATCGTGTGGATAATGATAAAAGGAAGATGCTTAGATTCTTGCCACAAATTGGTTTCTAGCTTGGGCTATGATTTGAATCGTTTAAATTATCTTCCTCAACCAGAGTATATTCATCAAATCCCTTCTTATTTTTATAAACAAAATATCTTGGTGTAACAGATTAATCGCATAAATACAGAACTTATTGTATAAATTATTTATGTATGTTTTAAAGTTTTAAATTTCCACTACACTTAGTCCCGTAATTTTGCTAACCCAACATGTTTACCCATTAATAAAGTAAATATATAAAGTGCAATACCCACACTACTCAATTGGCCAATATGATTCATGCATTACGTGCTAATTTTATATGCTACTCACATTTATATAACATTGCATAATTCATTTCATTTTATACGACATTATTGAATATTAAACTTAATTTTGAAGCTCTCACATAGTATTAGTTACTGAATTTTCTAACCTAAGTAGTTAATTTTATATTGAGATAAGAATAAATTTAGGTATCAATATAGTAAATAGTGCTAGGTTACACGTGGTAACCTTAGGAATGCGAAAGGTGTCATTGAAAAGTTTATAAGAAATGAGTTGGTTCGATCAAGAATTTTAATATTATATGTATATTTAAATCATATACTTGGGACAAATAGACATACAATACTATAATTTAAATGTTATATAATTACATTCATAGGATTGTAACACTATCGGAGCACAAACTTATCAATCGGGCAAGAATATGTGATTTATCGGGTGAAGAACCTAATAAACGGACATATGAATTACCTATAGAAATAAATGGTGACTAAAATAGGTGTCAACCAAATAAAAATAGGTGAGACACACAAGATTAGGGCTGCAAAATAAGGGAGAAAATCAGATTTTACCACTACATGCCACCTTAAGCTTATACCACCTCATGTTTAGACTTTTCAAGCTAACACCTCAAGTTATTCTTCACTCTTATGCTAACAGCCACAACTTGAATCTTTTTCAGCACCATTTCAGCTTCCAAATACATAGCAAAAGCTCTCTAAATAAGTCCTAATATCTATACTATTTGTGATATGATGTTTGAAGATGTGTAATAACAAGTATATTAAGTATCATTTGATGCATGTGATGCGTGAAATGATGAGACAAAATATTTATTGTTGCATTGAGCATGCCATTCATTAGAATTTTCATGTGCCTGCATAATGCATGAACATTATTGAGATCTTGCATGCACGTTATGATATTTAGAGCAAAAATATTTTGTTGGCTACTACTAGTGCACTGAGGCATACGAGACGTGCTTATGTGATATTTAGGGTACCACAAGTGGGATGACTTCTCAGAAGATCAAAGGGGCAGACATGAGGTGGACCTCTGGTCATCACGATGGGATAGTCCACTTGATTGTGCCTTTCTTATAATTGATGTTGCGGGTGGGATACTTCTCGGATGATCATTAAATAAGATAGGGGGTATACCTCTAGGGGTCACGAAAGGATGGTCCACTCAACTGTATCAATCCATTATTGGCTATTTGATTATTGACATTATGCAGAGCTCCTTTTGGTATATAGTAGGTGGTCCAAGAGCCCAATAAAAGAAAATGATTTTGAATAAAATGTTTTGATTCATGAGTATGCATTCTTTGCATGGTATCTTGGAAATCTTTTACATGTGTTTCACATCATTTTTAGCATGCATGATTTTCAGTTATTGGGTGTTAGCACATGTAGTTCATACATTGTAGGTAAGTATGGTGATACCTGAGACTGTGAGGCTTACTTGGCTAGTTGTTGGAGCTTCTACAGGTTTCTGAGGACCATTGTACATGGATGACGACTGTTAGGCTATTTTTGTTCACTTGTTTTGATTTTTGGAGTTACTGTAATATATATTGGGACTCGAACTATATTTTACTTTTGAAACTTTATTGTATATAAGTCTGTAAATAGAGTGGTTGCTGTAAGTATTGTGCTTTTATATAAATGGTCATATTTCTGCATATATGTAAATATATAGGGTTATGTGTGAAAATAGTGTATCTGTTAATAAAGTGTTGAATTGTACAGACAGGTTCTACTAGGTTGAATTGTACTATATATATAGTTATTGGGTAGTGGGTGTTACAGAGTGGTATCAGAGCCCGATTTGTGATCCTATAGACTGTCCATGTTCATGAACTTGGAACTTGTGGAGCACAGTCATGCCAATAAGTTTTATTTTATTATATAATGCATTATATGTCTCATGAATTATATTGGCCACGTGTTAGTGGATGTGTTACAAAACAATATTAAAGCTTTGGTGAGAACAAGGGCTGAAAGCAGTAGTAGGGATAGAACCCAAGAAAATGAGACATCTATTCCAAAAAATGATTGTGATACTATCATTAGTTGGTTGATAGAACTTGTTGAGCGATAGTCAGAACAAATTCAACAACTCATCCAGTAGAGGGATATAGGTGAACAACCGAGGGGTGAAATGAATCAGTCACAACCTCGTGCAGAACAGAATGAGATAGTTGGAGAAAGATTCACAAAACTAAACCCACCAACATTTGAAGATGCATTAGATCTCATAGCTGCAGAAGACTGGTTGAGAACTCTGGAGAATATGTTTCTTTATATTAGAGTTTATGAAGAAGAGAAAGTGATGTGTACATCTTTTATGCTTCGAGGAAGTGCTGGACACTAGTGGGACACAATAAGGAGCATAGAAGATATAACTATGACGACCTGAGTTAGATTTAAAGAGTTATTTTGAAATAACTATTTCACAGTTCCTGTTCGCGCAATAAAAATGAATGAATTTATACAACTACAGCAGGGAGCTATAACAGTTGGGGAGTATATTATTCGTAAGTTTGAACAGTTGTCCAAATTTGCCACACATATGGTCAGCACTAATGCATTAAAAGTTGAAAGATTCCTTGAAGGCTTAAGACGAGAGTTATATAGGGATGTGAATATGGCAGGAATTTAAGGAGTAATTGTTCATGAAATATATTCCAAACCACAAGTACACGGTATCAAGTTTTAACACAATGGTGAGTTGAGTATCATATCCATAAGGATTGTAATCAAAAGAGCTTTTCAGATGTTGTATGACTGAGGGCTCTTTAGTCCATGATCATGGATTGAAGATGATAGGCCTTATTGAAAGGTTGGCGTCCCTTGGAGTCATTATGGAGAACTAACTCTATATGGACCTTCTGCTGTGTAGTCTCTGCCTCCATCATTTTACACCTTTGTTGTCAACTTTAACATACACAACATGGAGACTAGTCTCGCTGAGCTTGTGAACATATTAAAGATGGCTGAGTCCACCATGAAAAAGGATAAACCGGTTCTGCTTGTTGGATCTTCTTCTGGATCAAGGCTAAAAAGCCCAAGAAAGGAAACGGTTCTTCTAAACCCAGCAAGCTGAAAGCTAAGGGCTGTGTCAAAAAGGTTTCTTCTCAAGCCAATGACAAGTGTCATTACTACGACAAACCAAGGCACTGGAAAAGAAATTACAAGAAGTATCTTGCAAGCCTGAGGAATACAGGTATATATTTTATTGAAGTTAACTTGTTGGTTAACAATACTTCTTGGGTATTAGATACCGATTGTGGCTCACATATCTGCAATGATTTGTAAATGATGGCAAGAAGTAGGAAGCTGGATGGAGGAGAGAAGGTGCTTAGGATGGGGAATGGAGCAAGAGTTGTTGCACTAGCTATAGGGACCATTAATCTAGCTTTAGAGAATGGTTATGTAATAGTTTCAAATAATTATCTTTTTTGTTCCAGATATTATTAAGAATATTATCTCTATTCCAGTTTTGGATAGAGAAGGTTTTAGATTTACCATTGACAATGGAATTATTCCATTTTCAAACGTTCTGATTTTATCTATTCTGGTTCTTTGACGAATTGTTTATATACTATTACTCCTCATAACCCTATTTTCACAATTCAACAAAATAAAAGAAAATTAGATAATCATAGTTCCATGAGCTTGTGGCACGCAAGATTAGGACATATTTCTGAGAAAAGGATTAATAAATTGGCACAATTGCTTGATCTAACGAAGGAGCAAGAACTGTCAATATGTGAGTCCTACCTCAAAGGAAAGATGACCAAATTTTCATTTGTTGGACAAGGGGAGCGAGCCAAGCATCTATTGGATTTAATCTATACAGATATATGTGGGCCACTAAATGTTAATGCCCATGGAAACTATAACTACTTCTTAACTTTTACCGATGACTTCTCTAGGTATGGTTATGTGTACCTTTTAAGGTACAAGTTTGAAGTATTTGAAAAGTTCAAAGAATTCAGAACTGAAGAAGAGAAACAAATTGGATTAAGTATAAAAACTCTTCGATCTGATAGAGAAGGTGAATACTTAAGCACAGAATTTTTAGATTATCTAAAAAAGAATGGGATTCTCTCACAATGGACTCCTTCTGCTACTCCCTAACTCAATGGAATTGTGGAACGCAAGAATCAAACCTTGTTGAACATGGTTCGATCTATGAAATGGCGGCATACCTATTGAATAGGGTGTCATCTAAAGCCGTGCCTAAAACACCATATGAGATGTGGTGTGGAATGACACCTTCCTATAAATACCTTAGGGTATGAGGGTGTGCTGCTTATGTAAAGCAGCTAGTGGGAGATAAGTTAGATATGAGATCTACCTTATGCAAGTTTGTAGGGTATCCAAAGGAGTCAATTGGATACTATTTCTATGATGCCACAGAACAAAGGGTGTTTGTTTTGAGAATTGCTACCTTCCTTGAAGAAGAATTTCTTTTAGACAGAAGTGGCAATGTCATAGAACTTGAAGAGGTTCAAGAACCATAGAACACCCCAACTGACATAGTAAATGGTACATCAACTGATGTTGGACCCTCTGAGGCACAACCTTTTCGAAGATCTGAAAGGTTCTCAAAGGTACCTAAAAGGTACACCTTGTTTTAGAGAACAAAGAAGAGGGACTCCCCTTAGATAATGATCCAAGAAGCTATGAAGAGGCGATGTCTGGCATCGACTTGAATAAGTGACAAGAAGCTATGCAGTCCGAAATGAGCTCTATGTACTCCAACAAGGTATGGACTTTGGTGGACCCACCACAGGGAATTGTTCCCATTGACTGCAAATGGGTCTACAAGCAGAAGCTTGGAGTAGATGGAGAGGTAGCAACCTATAGGGCACGATTGGTAGCAAAAGGTTATACTTAGAAGCAAGGAATTGATTATGAGGAAATTTTTTCACCAGTAGTGATGCTTAAATCCATATGGATACTGTTGGTCATATCTGCATATTATGACTATGAGATATGGCAAATGGATGTGAAAACCGCTTTCCTTGATGGAAACATTAAGGAAGAGATTTATATGAAGCAGCCAAAAGGCTTCATATCCAGTGGGAGCAAACAAAAGATTTGCAAGCTCCAGAGATACATTTATGGACTCAAACAAGTTTCGAGGAGTTAGAACATCCAGTTTAATGAAACGATCAAAACGTTTGACTTTCATAAAAATCCAGATGAACCATATATCTACAAGAAGGTTAGTGGGAGTGCAGTTACATTTGTTGTACTCTACGTTGATGACATCCTACTAATTGGAAATAATGTAGGAATGTT
>CM033108.1:10995182-11059982 GCA_019321725.1 Paulownia fortunei
TTTTAGCCAGCTCTGCTGCACAACCAATTACTGGCGGCTCGCCCCAGCCTAAAAATAAACCTATGATGGCTTGGGCATTTACGTTCGCCATCCTCTCCTCCGCCGTCGCCGTCGCCGTCGCCGCCGTTGCATCTCTCTCGATCCCATCGCCTCAAGATTCAATAACTTTTGTTAATAACAGTAGTAATAGTAGTACCACCATGTTTCTACCTCTATTTTTCAACAACCACAACCACCACCGTCACAAAGAGGACTTTTATCCCCGCCGCCATCTCCACACCCGCAGCACCCCCAGCGCCCGCATGCCCCTCCATGACGATCTCCTCCTCAATGGGTCTCCGTCTGCTTCTCTGTTTGACTTAATATTCCTTATGTGATGGTGAGATCTGATATCAGAAATATGCTGATGGATTGTATTATGACACGGCGTTGCAGGTATTATACGACTCGTCTATGGATCGGGACACCCCCGCAGAGATTTGCTCTTATAGTTGATACCGGCAGTACTGTTACTTATGTTCCCTGCTCCACTTGCGAACAGTGTGGCAAGCATCAGGTTTCTTTTGCCTCTTTTCTGATTTAGAATTAAAGAACAATATTGGTGATTGAACAATGCCCTTAGGTCTGTTAATTTATGCCTCACTTTTCGTGCAATTGGATTTTAAGGTGGTCATATAATGTGTAGTTGATTTGTACCAATTGAATTTTAATGTAGTCTATAACGTGTAACTGATTTGTATTCAACTTGTACGTTAAGGAATAGTTGAGAAGAAGACAGTTACCATAGTTTGCTTTGTTCTGTGATAATTTTAATTTGTTCAGACTATTGTAGATGGAACAATATTCTTTTGTTACTTACAAAGCCTCTACGATCCACCTCTTGCAAGAGACTGATGTTGAAATCTGTTTCTTCATTTTTGCATGCTGTACAATTGGCATCGATCAAAAAGATTGCCCAAAAAGAAAAAGGAGAGAAAAATAACAGAAGAAGGAAAACAGCCCAAAAAGAAAAAGGAGAGAAAAGTAACAGAAGAAGGAAAACAACAGTGAAGTTACATGATATCCTGTTACTGGCCATTTGGGAAGAGAAAGGAGGAAACCTTTATCATATAATTTTTCTTCACTGCATTGGGGAGGAATTGGATTTTGTTGTGTAATAATTTTTGTTGGATTGCTTTACTTTTCTTGTTCCTTTCTATTTTTTGAGCAATTTTTTCTTTTTTTCCTCTCTGGGTAAGGACTACCATCTCTTCATTTGGTATTGTGTGATTTAATTGTGTGTTTTAGCTGTTTCGCCCACACTACAGTAAAGAACTGCATTTCTGCCACTGGTAGTAACTTATAATATTTTGAGTTAGTTCTTCCACCCTCCACTTGCTTTAACGGCATGTAGCTTGCGTTGCGTTTTTCAGTTTCTTTGCATGATCTGGTTTCAATTTTCTCTTTCAATAGGATCCAAAGTTTCAACCAGAATTGTCAAGCACCTACCAACCTGTTAAGTGCAATATTGATTGCGCTTGTGATAACGACAGAGAGCAATGTATTTATGAAAGGCAATATGCCGAAATGAGTTCTAGCAGTGGTGTATTGGGTGAGGACATCGTGTCCTTTGGCAATCAAAGTGAGCTCGAACCACAACGAGCTGTTTTTGGTTGTGAGAATATGGAAACAGGTGATCTTTACAGTCAGCATGCTGATGGGATAATGGGTCTAGGTCGCGGAGATCTTAGTGTTGTGGATCAACTTGTTGATAAAGGTGTAATTAGTGATTCATTTTCCTTGTGCTATGGTGGAATGGATGTGGGTGGCGGTGCAATGGTTCTTGGAGGAATTTCACCCCCTGCTGATATGGTTTTTACCCGTTCGGACCCTGTGCGCAGGTACGTTTAGGAAGATTGTTGTGGTATTACTGCAGAGTGTTAGGCTCTTTCCTAACAAGTACCCTTGATACATCTCACACATTTACTCTAGTTTCGGGATGGCAACAGTCCATATTACAATATCGAGCTGAGGGAGCTACATGTTGCTGGGAAGATGCTGCCTCTTAGTCCCAGGGTTTTTGATGGTAAACATGGAACTGTTCTGGATAGTGGCACAACTTATGCTTACCTTCCAGAAGTGGCATTTGCAGCATTTAAAGAAGCTGTAAGATATTCATTTTGTGGATTATGGTACTGTCATCTGCTTGAAAAATCTGACACTTCTATTCTGTGTTTCTGTGCTAAGTTCCCCATTTTGGCTTGTAGATCTTCAAGGAACTCCACTCCCTCAAAAGAATACAAGGTCCTGACCCCAATTACAATGATATCTGCTTCTCAGGTGCTGGAAGGTAATATGATTATCATTATAGATTTGTCTAGATAGTAAAAGTTTTCAATCACTTATTTATGTGTTGCAAGTGATGTTAAGTGCTGATGTTGCTTCAGTGATACTTCACTACTCTCGAAAGCCTTTCCATCAGTTGAAATGGTGTTTGCCAATGGACAGAAGCTATTGTTGTCCCCTGAAAATTACTTGTTCAGAGTACGTGGCTGTCTTTAGTTTATGTTGTTGAAATCCTTGCCTTCAAATCATATAGTAATGTGTTGCATAATGATAAATACAATACTTATACGTAACTATACCTGTCGTTGTGTTATCTATGCTGCTACTGACTTGAATTATGTTTTCCTTTCTAAGACCTTATTTCGCTATCTTCTAACGTACAGCATTCGAAGGTGCATGGGTCATACTGCCTTGGGATTTTCCAGAATGGAAAGGATCCAACCACTCTTTTGGGAGGTACTCTTGGCTTTATCATGTGCTTCAAGGTTTATCGTTGGAAAACTTTATCTTTTCATTATCTTTCCTTCTGACAGGTATTATTGTTCGGAATACTCTTGTAACCTATGACCGTGAGCATGAAAAGATTGGTTTCTGGAAAACCAATTGTTCTGAGTTATGGGAGAGTCTTCACCTATCCACTGCCCCTCCACCACTGCCTTCAGGCACAGATGAGATGAACTCAACCATGGATATGGCTCCTACGCTGGCGCCCAGTGAGCCTCCTCTGCCCAAAGCTCCAGGTATACTATGCTACTTCTTTCTCTCTTCTACTGTCCCTAATCTGAATCTATTTGTTGATGAATATCTTTCTGCTGAAGTACTGAATCTTGACAAGTTTGTTTGGCATCATTTTTTAGATTTGCATTTATTCGAAATTTCTGGTGTTCTTGATCATAGGAAGTTTTATTATACTACCTCCTTAGCTTAGCCCAACATCAAATTCTACGTGATGTTGCTTGACCAGGTTTTGGTTCACTTCTTATTTTTATTCTTTTCCTTGGATATTTGGCGCTAAATTGTTTACTGCAAAGTGTTGTCAACTGGTTGACTGTGCTTTTGTCTCATGATTCACCACTGATGCTGAAACGGATATTTCAGATTGAACAAAGTAGAACACTATCTAGATCATGATTACCTATTCTCACAATATATTCACATCTAGGGTCTTGTAACATGTATTGGCTATTGTTCAACTTCTCTAGGCAACCTAATGCAAGTTATCCTTAAGTTGCACATTTTTCTTACTCTTCTATTCTCTATTCTTAGACTATTATCTGCTACTCTTTTCATAGTCAAATAGGGCCACACTGACATAGATTAAGAGCTAACAAACCTTTTGTTATTTCGGGAATGTCAAATCCCAGTGGCAGAATCTTTCCTTCTGTAAAGAGAGAAGGGTGATAAGTTGATAACAGTGAGATATATTGCATTATTTAGGCATTAAAGAAACAAATAAAGAGAAGAGCTATTGCTCACAAATAACGTAGCAAGGGTACATTTCAGACTACTGCACCTTGGTAAAATTAAGTCTTGATTTTATTACTTGTTTTCCAAAGGTATCTTAGGATTTAGAAGGTATTTGCTTTCCTAGTTTGTCAAGGTGTTGTTTGATTGCCTTTCCTAATGATGGTAGGAAGTTTATCATTACAAGATGCAGATATTTACAGGCTTATTTTAAAGCCTTTGGCTTTATTGCCAAGCTAGCATTGCTCTACTCAGTCGTTTTTAAGGCTTCTGTTAAATTGGGAGAAAGTAAAGAAAATTATTTGACTGAAATCGATATCATTAACTCGGAGAATGATATACACCTACAATACACCTACTATACTTATAGGCTATACAAGGTACTAAAATTGGAATAGAATAACTATACACCTAACTTTCCTAGTTTACAGAGTTGACTAAATCTATATTGAAACATAGAATACAGCTGGCCAATTCTTGGAGATCAGCAATAAATCTGTGCCGAATATTCTCCTTTCCAACACTCCCCCTCAAGCTGATTTGAAGATATCTTCCATAGCGAGCTTGCTTGTCAATTTCTCAAATTATTTCTTGGACAATCCTTTCGTAAGGACATCTGCAATTTGTTCATCAATTAGTATAAATCACACAAATCTGCCTGTTCTCTATTTCCTCCTTGATGAAATGCTTGTCTACCTCAACATGCTTGGTTCTATCATGAAGAACCGGATTATTTGCCATCGAGATTGCTGCTCTGTTATCACAATATGCGGAGCAGGACTTGAGACCTTGAATTTGTCTATGATTCTCTTGATCTGCAATACTTCACAAATTTCGTGGGCAATTGATTTGAACTCGATTTCAACACTGCTCCTTGCCACAACATTTTGCTTTTTACTACGCCAAGTAATTAGATTTCCTCCAACAGTATAGTAGCTCGAGGTTAACGTTCTATCAAATATACTTCCAGCCCAGTCTACATTTATATATTCAATTAGTAGGTGACCACACTTTTCAAATAACAAGCCCTTCCTTGGTGATTTCTTTAAGTATTACTAGGATTCTGTACACCGGCTCGAAGTGTTTCGGACCTAGCGAGTGCATAAATTGGCTTACCATGCTCACTGCAAAAGCTATATCTGGGTGGGTTGGGTGGGTATTTGTACAGATAAATCAGCTAACCAGTCTCTGAAAATTGTTATCTGTTCTTCACATTTTCAGGTTTAGTAGAGTGGAGCTTCAAATTAGGTTCAACTGGTGTCTCTGCTGCCACTTGTCCCTCTGAGAAGATCCTTTTTGTTGAGAAACGAAAATGCCCTTTTCAACCTAGCAAACTCGATGCCAAGAAAATTCTTTAAACCTCCTAAATCCTTGATCTCAAAGTTATCTGAAGAACTATCTCGAGTTTTTTAAGTTCAACATGATCATCACAAGTTAATATTATATCATCAACATGAACAAGTAAAAAAGAAATTTTTCCTTATTATATCATCAACATAAACAAGTAAAATAAAAATCTTTTCTTCTTTGGAGGGCTAGTAGAATATAGTGTGATATGCCTGACTTTGTGTATATCGTTGGCCCTTTACAACTTTTCCAAATCGCTCAAACCATGCTCTGGCAAATTGTTTGAGGCCATATAGGGATTTTCTTAATCTACATACTTTCCCTTCACCAAGACTTTCGTAAAAGCATAATAGTAGGCTCATAAAGACTTCTTCTTCCTAATCACCATTTAAGAATGCGTTTTTCACTTCTAGCTATTGTAAGGGCTAGACAAGACTAATAACTAAGGATAGAAAGACACGAATTGAATTAATTTTTGCGACTGGAGCAAAAGTCTCTTGTTAATAATATCATGTATGTTTATAAATCCTTTTGCCACCAAACGCACCTTGTTCCTTTCTACACTTACATTAGCTCTTCACTTCACTATAAACACCTATTTTCAATCTATCATTTTCTTCTCCTTCAGTAAAGTAACTATCTCCTAAGTCCCGTTCTTTTTCAGAGCATTCATCTCTTCAAAATTGCTAATTTCCAATTAGGATTATCTAATGCTTCCTGAATGGTTCTCGGGATAGACCGCTAGGAAATTTTTGAGGTAAAAGCTTTATGAGACTTACAGAGCTGATGGTAAGACACATATTTAGCAGTGGGATGTTTATTACTAGTTTGAACTCCTTTTCTAAGTGATGTAGGTGCATTAAGATTGTCAACATTAGGAGTGGAATTTAACAAAGAAGGATTAGAGTAACCTGGAGTAGTAAATGGACCATTGCTCGGAGAAAGCAGTTGATCTTGTGCTAGAGTTGTAGACAAGTCTTTGCTCCTTTGATGAGTATCCCTTCTAGTGTAAACACGAAGCTCTAAGGGTAGGATTTATGTCATCTTATTTTAGTATTTCTCCCCATGTTTGAGTCATCTAAGTTTGACAATGGTATACTAGTATTTTCCTTTTCTTCATTATTGTGACTATCAAATTTTTAACTATAGAGGAGGAAGGATAAAAAATGGGTACATGAAAGAAGGTTTTGGGTAGGTTTCCCAAAACTGAGCTTTATTGCTCTCAATCTCCCCCTGAAGAAAGTTTTGCCTAATGTAAGGTAGATTTTCCACAAATGAACAAAAACATTTTTTGTTTGAGGATTATAATACTTATACCCCTATTAATTGGTGCATAACCGATCACAACACATTTTTTAGCACTAGGATCAAGTTTGGATTGAAGCAGTGTTTTCATAACCGGATCGGTGACGAAATCGATCTTGCTATCGATTAGCGGTTCAACCGTCGGACTGGTTCAACCATCGGTCGGACTGATCTAATGAAAATTGATTATATTTTCTTATTATATTATGTAAAATGTTAATATAATAGACTAATTGTTATGTAATACATTTTAAATGTAAAAAAAAAATAAACAACTACCTAAAAAAGTATCTAACAAAACACAAAATCCAAATAACCACATAAATATAACAAAATATCAAATTTAAATTTTTTTAAAAAATAAAATAAAATAAGATAAAAACCGGTCAAATTGGTTTTATATGCCTAACCGGACCGGACCGACCTCTAGTTCGCCGTTGAACTGGCCGGTCCGGTCCGGTTTTCAAAACATTGGATTGAAATCTACTAGGTATGTGAACAAACACATTGCACCCACAAATTTTCAAGGGTAAGTTTGAAAAAAGTATACATTCAGTGAAAAAACTTTTAAAACACTCTAAAGCTGTTATAATTCTAAAATACAAGTAGGCATTCTATTTATCAAATAATATGCTGTCAAAATAGTGTCTGCCCAGTATTTTGGTACATGTGAACATAATAGCACATGCAACTTCAAATAAATGTCTTTTCTTTCTCTCGGCAATACCATTTTGTTGAGGAGTATCACTACGGGTAGATTGATGTTGAATCCCCTTTTCCTTTAAAACATTTCCCAACAATTGTTTGAAATACTCCGTTCCGTTATCAGATTGAAGTATTTGAGTTTTTGTTTGAAATTGGTTTTCATTATAAAAATTTTTGAACAAATTTTCAACTTTTGATTTGTCATTCATCAAATAGACCTAACATAGTCGAGTGTGATCATCTATGAAAGTTACAAACCATTTTTTTCCAGAAAATGTAATGTTTGTCGAAGGATCCCAAACATCACTATGAATTAAGTAAAATGGTTTTCAGGCACAATATAATTTTGAAATGTAAGCAGTGCAATGGCTTTTTGATAAATGATAACTTTAACATTGAAAAGATGAACAATTTGGAAAAAGAGGAAATAGATATTGCAAATAAGAAAAACTAAGGTGTCTGGTCTAAGATGCCAAATCATTATTTGTTCAAGAGAATAAATACTAGTACTAAAGTGTTGAGCTTGTTTATTACGTAGAAAGTTATTATCAAAATAACTGAGACCATCAAAGTTATTACCCCGAACTCAGGTCTTGAAAATTCATAGTGAGAAGCAAAAAGGGTAACCCGACAATTAGAATCTTTAGAGAGTTGACTCACAAATAAGTGATTATACTCAAGATTAGGAATGTAAAAAGGACAGATTTTAGAGTTATTTTTTCAGATACTCTGATAGAATCTTTTCCTGCAATAGATGAAAAATTCCCATCCGCAATTCTAACTTTTTTATAAACAGAACAAGTTGAATAAGAATGAAATACATGAGAGAGATTTGTCATGTGACCACCCGAATCTATGATCCAAGGTGTAGGATTAGAATGACAAGGAAAAGCACAAAAGTTGCCACCTGTTTGAGCTGAAGAAATACTAGGAATACCAGACTGTGGATTTGATTTCAGCCGCTTCAGACGATGATCCATCAGCTCTTTGTTGAAGAGACTGGCATCAACCTCATTTGCACGAGCAGATCGGTTTGTTTCAGATGATACTTCTGACATCGTGAGAGGCTAGTGTTTCATTGAGAAAGATATGGTGTTTTTTCGAGGAAAAAATCTGGACATTTTTTTTTGAATGCATGGAGTCAAAAATAAAATTCTGGCTCTGATACTATGTTAAATTAGGAGAAAATTATTTGAGTGAAATTGTATATCATTAATTCAGGGAATGATATACACCTACAATAGTTATAAGCTACAAGGTACTATAAAAGGAACAGAATAACTTTAATATACGGCAATTCACAGAGTTGACTAAATCTATATTAAAAACGTAGAATACAACTAGGCAATCTCTAGAGATCAGCAATAAATCTTTGCCAAATATTCTCCTTTCCAACAGCTTCACAATTTCTTCTAATAAATTGATGCATTGCTTGTTATTGATGTAAATATCTTACCTGCCACGCATTGCTTGCATTGTAGAGATCAAATAAATCAAGAATGAGAAATTAATAAGTTTTTGCATTTTCGTGAAAAGAATCATATGGCTAAAATTCAAGAAAGAAAGCGAGAGAAGTAGCAGAAGAAACTGAAGGTGGTTCCAATAGCGTTCACTTAGGTTTTGAACGACATCATAAGACTCAAAGTACATTGTTATTGCTGGAAATTCTAAATAAGCATCTATTTTCATTATGAAATTGGAAAATTACAAGGCTCCACTACAATATAAAAATTCTTAATGATATAACACTCCGCAATTAGGAAATCAATTGACTTTCCTCACATAGTAGCCTGGACATAATAAACTAATGCTAGCAAGACAGAATCACATCTTGAAATCATAGGATTCCCGTAAATTACAAAACAACCCCTGCGCTGAATTAATAAGTGCAGATAATTTAGTTATTAGAAGCTACTTTGTCTAAAAGACTTCAAAGATGCCTGCGCAATATTATATTTCCTTGGAGAAAACTCTACCTTAAACTTGAAGTGTTGAAACATAAGAATTGATGATCCTTGAACTAGCAAGCTTGCATTATAGGAACTTCCGCACGCATAGACTGCCTTTTCTGCTGAAGTCGTGATAGAAAAACTGCGGAGTTAGTACAGTATTGTTTTTTGGCATGTTTTTGAATGACAGTCAATAATAGAAGTAACTTGATTTATCAAGAGATTGCTACTTTTCCCTTGCTCACAGAAAGTTTTAAATGTCCAATTCCCCAAACTCCTTAGCTTTCTTTATTATTTTTTATCATCAATATTGTTAAAATCTGCTCTTTTGTCGTCCTTTGTTCAAATTGGAGCCCCTACAGACATGTTCAAAGCACATCCAGCAATTAGTGTTTCCTTTTCTTCAGCTTTGGAGTCATAAGTATCACTTTGTTCTCCAAGTTTATCCTTTTTATCTCTTTTAATATCAGTGGAAGAACTCTGTTAGCTTGGGTTCATTGGCAACGAAAACATCTGTCCTGTAAGACATATAGATCAGCTAGAATGGGTTTAAAATACTGATATCTGGATCATCAGTTTAACATGTCACCTTTCATGATCTTGTGAGTATATTTCAGAGTTTTGCACTATTCAACAGCCAATTTTCTTGCTCAACTAAATATTAACCCTATTTATGCAATCTGATACTTTTCATGCTTGAAACGTTCCTTTAGTATGCCATAATCTAAGTTGTTCATAAGGTCGTCCCTAACATGCTAACTTAAATTTCTAATATTTTACTGTTGCAGTCTTTGATTTGATCACACCCTTTGTAGGACTGAAGTTATACAGACAGAATTCTGTATCCAAAACATAATTATTCTCGTACCCTAAATGTGTAATTCTTAAATAAGAATTTTTCTTATACTATCGATCAATCCATGGAAATCTTAGTACTTCCATTTTGTAGCCCTCTCAAACTAAAATTACTTGAAAATTTTATAAGAACTAATAATATTATTTGGTTACTAGAAAAACCTTAAGTCACATCAGTTGGGATCAGGAATGGGAGTATAAGAGCGGCATCTTTAGAAATGAGTAAGAGTGTCTGTAAAGCGTCTATAAAAAGAAATGAATGGAAATCTATACTATCATACCCCATTTGGTCCAAAACAAAAGCAAGTAGTCACAAGTTAAATTAAACCTTTGCATATTACCCAATTGATTTACTTTGGCATATTTCTAAAATATAAGGGGTCCATTAGTTTCTTTTTATTCTTTTGCCTACCATTTCTGAAAAAAAAAAGAAATGAAAAGAAAAGAAAATATAGGCAAAATCAAATTACAGCCCCAGAGCCCCATGCCTGGCATTTTTTCCATTCAAGATAGTTCAGTTGGCAATACAAATATCAACTTCATCCTATGAAATTGTTTGATCCATAATTTTCTTTTTTGTGCTGGCCGTTTTGTTCCTGTTCTGTTCTGTTTCACCCCTGATAGTCTATTTTGTGCCATTCTGCCTTTTTGTCGCTGCCCCACGACCAATCTATACTCATTGCAATTCCAACTTGGCGCCATGGAATAGAAGCTACCATTTCTGTTCCGGCTGCTATGTGGCAATCCTGTCAAACCATGTTAAAGTGTAAGACAACTGACAAAATTGCAGATAATTAGGATGTGAATGTTCTAAAGCTGAAGAAATCTCAAGTGGATAGCTGGACATCTTAATGAACTTAGGAACCAAGACATTTCATTTTATGATGAAATTCTTCATGACGTGTCTCCAAACCTTTGATTGCACGAGAAGGGTTGTAAGAAATATTCATTTTGAAAATAATAGAGTATGATATTGAATTGTCAGAAGAACAGGTTGATGAATATGCTCAGCAATTAATGTGATATCACACTCATGCTAATTTAGGTCATTGTATTGAATGTGAAGTTGCTGTATCCTGATCAAATTTTTTCACGAAGCATATCTTCATGTTTCTGATTTTTATTGTTTGCCGAAAGAAGAAATTATGCCTCACTGCTGATCCGAAATTAACCAAATTTTCACACAAAATTCTTGATGTTCTTACTGTGTTGGGTAGTAAGTCTCTTTAACCCAAGAATAATACCTGCGGACTTCAAATTCTTGAAGTTGTGGAAGTGTGCAATTAAATTTATTAAGTTCAAAAACTTTAAATGTACTATTTTATTCTCTGTGTGAATGTTTTATGGCCATGCCAACAACTTCATCAACATACTAAGAGTGCTAGCATGGCATGCAGGAACTTTTACATTGGTTCGAACAGAACCAATTTCCTTCACACACTGCAAGGAATAAATAAAAAATACACATGCATAGCTAGACTAGCTGTGAATCGATGCACATTATCGAGTTAGTATCTGTCTTTTTTTTCAACTAAGTATAAAGAATAAAAAGCAGTGTATAAATAGAGAAAAAAAGATGACTTTGCGATTCATAAATTAACTGTTGAATGGGTACTAACATTCATGATGCAATATATTGGCCCATATAGGTTGTAACAATTTCACTGTTTTTCTAGATATCTGGGATTTGGTACTGTTCCATTACGACTTAATGGCTTTTTATCTTGGTCAATCTTAGACTTTTTGGTCGGCTGATTAAGGATTAGTCATGTCATATAACTGATGTCAGGCCTTACAAATTATAATGTCTTCTTTTTAGTTCAATTATCAAGTGAATTGGCCCTCGGCTTTATTATTGTATCAAGAATGCCAAATTTGCTTAAAATCAGGAATTTTTCCTTGTTTTCACTTATAAATAAAGACTTAAACTGTGAGTTAAAGTATTATTCTGTTCTTGTGCTTTTCCCAGCATCAGTTAGAGACAATATTAGAAATAGGGGGAAAAAGTTTTTTAGTCTTAACTAATCAGCTTATTTAATGCACTTTTCACATTTGTTCTTTTCAATATACTTTGTTAGTTTAATATTATGAAGAATTTTTTTGGTTCGTGTAATTGCAAATTCTCCAACTTGGAAACTTTTATCAATTTTGAAAATTAAAAGTATTTTTCATGGTGAATGTTTAATTTTTTGATGCCTATTTTGTGTTTATAGTTTGTTTGGGTTAGCCATTTATGTACCTTGGCATTATTCAAATCAATGTATGGTTGCATTTGTACAAGGAAAGTGCATCAAAATTCTCCTTATCCATTACTTTAAGGAAAAAGAAGTGACAGAATTTATAGTTCAAAATTTTCAAGCCAAAACATAGAAGGTTTGGTTGTAGCGTTTGTCTGAGAGCAGGATGTACCTATTGCATCTTTCTCATGTGTTTGTGTTTGTGCCTATATATAACATATACACACGCACACACACACAGATGTTCCGTGCGTGCGCGCACATGTGCCACCCACCCCACCCACCACCCTACCTTTTCCCTCTGCTCAACATTAAAAACTTTGCTCTATTCTGTACATGTACATCCTGACCTCATTTATCTTAGGGAGAGTTTCATTTAGAACCGATGAAATAGAATCTGAGGAGTGTTGTAGGTGAAGAAAAAAGTTAAGCATAGAACCTACTGTGATTACTTTCCCTTGGGGTGGATGGATACAAGCTTTGAACTGAGTGGGAATGAAAATGAAAATTATCATCTATTCCCGTCAATATTTGACATTAAACAGAGGTTGAAAACCTGATAGGCCGATTGCATGAGAACATTAAGTACTGCATTTCTCTTAGAAATCAAAATTGTGGGGTACTTCGATGCTGAATGGTCTCACTAGAGTTTTAATGGAGATAAATAAACATTATAAATTTCTCCGTGGTTGCTTGCTTTGGTGCTGACACGTCACTAGGAATAAGATAGCAAGTGTTCGGCTGAGAATTGAGCAAAATATATGAACTTCCTTGATGATTCCTGGAACATGCTCTCATCACATTGATTTTTATGGTTTATGAGGTAGCATGGGGGTGTGAGGTGGGTGCACTGAGATGATATGTAACTACTAAATAAACTGCAAAAAATGCCATCAGTATCTTGAGGGCAGTTGTAAATAAGCATAGTGGGGTGTGGATTTAGCCCATTCATATAGCAGAGTGCATAGTGTTTATATGTTCAGCTTATTTTATCTTGGAAATCGTAATTGCATATTAATGTGATATGATGATATTTATGACTTATACCTGTATCCTTGCTTCCAAAGTACCAAGTCTCTTTGTATTTCCATTGAATTAGAAGATGTTAGCACAAAATTTGTTTTGTTTTTCATGGCCCATTTCTTTGGGTGAGGCTAAATAACTCATTAGCCACACCCTTGTAACATAGTACAACTGAAACTATACCTATATGATCTGTTTGACTATCTGGACATTTTTGAAAGCTTGTTAAATAGAGTCAGAACTGGTTACAATTGTTCTTGTCCATGATATGTTCAAGAAGGTAGTGACTGCAATGATAACTACTGAAAGAGAGCCTAACGAGTTTCTGTTTACTTTAGGGTTGCATCTAGGGTCTGCTTTAAATCTGCATTTATTGTGTTTAAATTATAGATGGATTATCATAGGACATACAGGATGATTTCCCCCCTACATATGATTTTTTTGGGATGATATTTTAGTGGTGGATGAGACTACATATAAAATTGTCTGATTAGGAATAGTCAAGTGAATCAGTAACATAAAGATCCAAATTAGTCAGAGTAAAACTGTGTAAAGTTTAGTTTTGGTCAATGTGGAAGTACTTGCTCAGTTAGTAAAGATTGAAGATCATAAAAACCTTAATAAATGTTTTACTCAATAAATGTCTGATTAGGAATAGTCAAGTGAATCAGTAACATAAAGATCCAAATTAGTCAGAGTAAAACTGTGTAAAGTTTAGTTTTGGTCAATGTGGAAGTACTTGCTCAGTTAGTAAAGATTGAAGATCATAAAAACCTTAATAAATGTTTTTGATATGAATTTGATCATAGATAATTTGCCTTGGAAACTTAAAGCTGATGGGTTTAAATGGAGAAATTCTACTCGGTTTTGTCAACCAAAAACTTCTCTTGTTGGATTGGAGATATTAAATTTTTTAACTAACTGTTTCAGAGAAGGGGATGTTGGAAGAATTCACTGCAGGTTTTCTTATTTCCACAACTAGCAAGGCTATATTTCTTAAAAAGGTTAAGGATATGATGCATCCTTTCCTTGGTACATGTTGCAAATTTTCTTCCATGTGTTTCTTTGAGGAAGCAAAGAAAAATTTAGCTGCCTAGCATAAGAATTTTCTGAAGCATAAGATAAGAGTCCTACATGAGACACCTAAGCAATCCATGATCTGGAAGATGATGAGCTGAGTGTGAGATTTTTTGAGAAAGAGGAATGTCCATTGTCAGTTCTCATTGTTCCCTGGCCCACAAGAACATGAGGCTCTTTCATTGTCTGCTTCTGAGGATATCTCTTAAAACTGCGCCTTTTATTTTCTCTCTCTTAAACATTTTGATGATTACACAATTAGTAGATATGAAACACTAGCGCTTTTATCATTTGGGGTTGTTTCTTGTGAAGCAACAAGACTACCCTTTCCTTTCTTGCGGTTTATTTAGTTCAATAGTTTGTTGTCTCTTAGATCTTTGACTTGATGTAGGGTTTATTGACAAGAAAGGTCTGTGTTGAAATCATCGGATCCACCACTTCTCACTAAATTCGAGAGAGAAAAATTGTTAGTTTGTAATAGCATGCCCTATTAAAGTGTTCCATTCAGAACATTGCTGACTGATTCTGAACAAAAGCTGAATCCATTACCAGTTCCATTGTAGAATGATAGTGTAACTATGATATTTTCAAATGTCGGACATATTGGTTGTGATGATTTTACGTTTGCATGCGATGTCATCAGGGGATCTCCAACCGCTAGTTTTCAGATATACTTTGTTGGTACATTAGGAGAGTGCTGTACAAAATCTTAGTCAAGTACCATGTCTTTCAGACACATGAAATATGTTACTGATTATAGCAGCGAGCTGGCTTATCGATTATGTTGTGTCACTAGCTTCTTCACTATTTGTGCATAACCTTAACATATAATTCTATATGTGGATAGACCAATTTTAGCTCATGAATTCTCAATAATGTAGACAATGAGCAGATTTTTGACCAAGTTTTGTGTATCCTTCAATTTGCAGGGGAGATCAAAATAGGTCTCATAACATTCTATATGTTGTTGACTGTGAAGTACCCAGAGTTGAAGCCTCACATCTCAGAACTTGCTCAGTTCATTGCAAAGGAGTTAGATGTTAATGCTTCTCAGGTAGATCAATACAAATTGCTGATCTGTTAGGATTAATATAAAATATAGTAGCTAAATTTGATTTAATTTCTTATTAAAATCTGATATTCATGTTAGTCAACTGTAATTCTTGCACAGGTAGATCAATACAAATTGCTGATCTGTTAGGATTAATATAAAATATAGCAGCTAAATTTGATTTAATTTCTTATTAAAATCTGATATTCATGTTAGTCAACTGTAATTCTTGCATGTTACCTCAGCAATTGTCAGCTTGCAACTTTTGAGATGAACTGTTGCAGGTTCAATTGATGAATTTCACTTCTAGAGAGAATGATACCCTCATAAGATGGGCCATTTTCCCAGCAGAATCTGCTGATTATATTTCTAATGCTACTGCCATGGTAATTTTTTTTTGGAGCTACTGTACATTTTCCCATATTTTGGTTCTGAGGGGCTCATAAGCTTTTACTTATTAACATTTTTTCCTTGTGGCAGGATATCATATCCAGGTTGAATGAAAATCGTGTGCATCTCCCTGATAGCTTTGGAAGCTACAAATTGTTCGAATGGAACATTGAGCCACCACCAGAACGGTAAAATAAAATATGTTGTTTTTTGTGTTCCATTACATGCCTCGCATTGAATTTCCTTCATAAGGAAATTCAGGGTCAAGCAATTGGAATTCTTTCTAATTGTAAAGGACAAATTAATTTATCTATTAAAAGGAAAGGGAGCAACTTAATTTTAAAATTTTGCTAAAATGTGAAGAAGTTTTAGAAAATTAAGTTGGCCGTTGTCCTTGTGGTAGTGATGTCAAGTATCTGCCGTTTTAAATTTATTTTGTTGCATTAGTCTCAGAATAGAAGAAGAATAGGACAAAACAAAAAGAAAAAAATTGCAATGCCCTCTGGAAAATAAAATTCCCTGCTGGGACCTGCATTTAGCCCCTGCCCCACCAACTTTCAGCCTCTAGTAATCTCCGGCCTTAGCCAACATTGCTGCGATTCACTACCTGTAGGCTGCAATCCCATTTCCTCCAACTCCAGATTTTTCCTTGTATCGATATCTTCTAGTCTTTGTCTCTCATCACTGGACTTTTCTCTTAGATCTATTGCATATTTCTTTTCTCTTTTCATTATATTTTATAATTTTCTTGAATATAAAGAGAGGGTGAGAAACAATAATTATTTTTTATCAGGTCACATTTACCTACCAAAATATTTATTTGCTATTGATTGCAAGCTAGTTCTTGAAGTTAGCAAAATATTTATGTTGTAATAATTTTTTGAAGACATGGACGTGTTGGTGCAAGTGGCAAGGAAACAAACACAGTTTGCTATACTTAAACTTTTGAATAAATAAAAAACTTGAGTATTCCCCTCTAAATAAGTCAAAAGATGGCGTGCCTTTTATTACTCCAAATCTTTACTATTTTTGTTTCTTTGCTAATTCTTGCAAATGGAAGTGCATCATTTAAGCTACCCATCAAGCTTAAAATCTTCTCTTTTCTATAGTTTGGCTTTGAAACAAAAACCAAGAATATTTGTGTTTTTCTCCTTGTTATTACTTCTCACATCCGCTTCTATACGAACAACTTACTGTTCCCATAGTTTATACTGGTGGTAATATTAGATGCAAAGACTCAATACTATGTGGTGTCCTTATATGGTTACCACATTATGTCTTGCACACTAACGAAAATTATCTAAATGACTAAACGTTTCATGAGTTAATATTGGGTTTTGTTACAATGGTCCAGGACATGGTGGCAGCAACATTACTTGGCTATAGTCATGGCATTTGTTGTTGTGATTGTAGTTGGATTATTGGCATCTGGAGCATGGCTTATTTGGAGGAGGGAGAGATCAGTACTTTCGTACAAGCCTGTAGATTCTGTTGTAGCCGAGCAAGAACTCCAGCCTTTACAGAACTAACAGAAGATGCCTTGGTTTATTACTGAACTTATTATGACCGACTTGTATGTCTGATTCATGTTGCTGTCATAGCAATAGATTCATTTTACAGTGAAATGGTAGGTTAGAAATGTGAGGAAGTTCCACCTTCATAATGAGCATGCCCAATATGTCCATTTATTTGTGAATAGTAGAATGTCATCTCAGCAAACACAAGGCCTTGAAGGTGAATTCTTATTCTATATTTTCACAATTTGTATCTTATTTGCACATGAGAAAGGAAAACAGCTTATAGAGAATTATAGCATAGATGAATGTGTTGGGAAACATTTCTTTTGGTTTTATGCGATGTATCTTGTGCCTTTCAATTAAAAATCCACGTTTTCAGCAGTTGCGGTTTTCCTCATTAGGTTCATTATTTTATTTTAGAGTGTGATTATTTGTCCTTTCAATCTATTTATTTTCATTTTGGGAGAGAATAGTGAAAAAAAAAAATATTTTGGTAAAAGAATCATAAATTTTGAATGTGATAGAATGTGGAATGGAATATGTAATGACGATAGTTGATGTGATGATTTTTTAGATGAAGTGGTAATTGGATGTAAGATTTTTTTATGAAAAAAAATTATGGAATGTTTGTGTGTAAATTTTCGAATTTTTTTTTTTTTATTTATTTTAATTTTAAAAAGATTATTATATAATTATTTTTTTATTACTACTTAATTAGTACTAAATAGAAAATAATTATATATTACCATCTATTTTTAATTTATTTTAATAACTAATAATTTAACCATAAAGTTTTTGTATTTTGTAAAAATTGGAAGTATTATTTTTTCTTCCAAATAATATTCATAATTATTTTTTATTTATATAAAAAATACATAACATCTTTATAATATTCTTTTAGTTTGGTAAATTTTCATTTCATTTTTAAAAATAAAAAATAAAATATATCTCTTTTTGTAAGTTTTTAATCATTTTTTTTGTTCGTTTTTTTCTTCTTCCTTCCTTGGTCGCTGTCACCACTGGCCCCTCCCCTCCTCTTTCAAACACATACACACGCAATTCCTTTAAAAAGCCCAAACCCCCACCATCACCGCAAGACTCCCCTCCCTCAACAAGGCTGCTTCTTCAAAATTTTTTACATGCATACACACACAATTCCTCAAAAAAAACTTAAGTCCACCGCTGCTACCCAGCCCCCTTACTGTGCAGATTCCCCTTGTTGCTTTTTCTTCTTCAAACATGTACACAAACAATCCCTCATAACCCATGTGAAACCAATAATAGAATCAAGAACAAATGTAAATATAGAAAAGAGAGAACCAAAATAGAACCCACGATGCAATGAAGCTACTGCAGAAAATGAAAAAAGTAAACCTATTTCATTGGTCATTTGAGAAGAAAATGGCTAGAATCTTACAAAAATATACAAAGTGTATGTTGTTTTGTACCTTTCGTATTTTGGATATAGATAATTGGCCATTTTTTCATTGGTATTAGGAGGGTAAAATGAAATTGTAAGGAAAATGGGTGGAGGAGGAAGAAGGCAATCCAATGATGTATTGATAAATCAACAGTTGCTTTACTATTGAAATAAGAAAATGATGAGTTTCTAAGGAGGAAATTTTATTAATAGGATTTGTTTCATAGATTCTTGTGGAAATAGATTAAGAAGGGAAAGATTTGAAATACGATTTTTTGAATATTTTTTTTGTGAATTTTCACAACAAGCGCATTCTCGTCCAAATTTTTTTCTTGAGCGGGTTTTCTGAATTTTTTTTACAAGCAAGCACTATCTTTTTGTCCTCTCTGTCTCTGTCTCTGTCTTTGTGTGTGTGACATGTTCTCTGTACCACGCTAATACGTATTCCTTTCGTGATCCAATTCAATAGTGATTCTCTTTCATGGGATGGTGTTCATGGATGTTTTTGCCCTTTTAAGCATCTCTGTGTAATGAATGTGGTGTATGAGGACTAATTATCATGAGCTGACATATAACATGCTTAGGCACTCAAATCCCTTGACAACAACATTGATGGATACAAGAAAATGTAATATGATGGCGTGCAGATGATCCATGGTCGCACTAAAAAGACAAGTCTCGATAATTTTACGTCTTTTGAGTCGGAGCAACCTGAAAACATTGAAAATAATCCATCAAATGAAAAAGGTGCACAACTTGAGGGATAATTTTACATCTTTTGAGTCGGAGCAACCTTAAAACATTGAAAAGAATCCATCAAATATGGAATGAGAAAGGTGCACAACTTGAGGGTGAATTTTGCTTTACGCCTTTCCTCAATTAACCCTTTGCTGTCACTTAAATTATGAAATATATACTTTGTCCCCTCTAACTAAAAAAATATTTTTTTAGTTTGATCTCTCTTTTAAATATATCTGGAAAAATATTAAAACTTTAAAATTGCATTTGCAGTTATAATATAAAACAAATAATTTAAACTCAATCTTTTATTTTATACTTCTTTACTACATAAAATATCAAATTATTAATTATAAAATAGTTTTACTCTTAATTGTTAGGACAGTGATTATATAATTAATACTCATAAAGGCTAGTGTGACTAAAATCATCTATGAAAAATGAAGAAACAGTGTTATAGAAATATCATTAAATATTGTTACTAAGAATGCAATACAAGTCACTAATTGTCGACGATAGTCTACATATATATTTTTACGACTTCGGCAAGACCCACATAAGAGAAACCATTCTTATATAAGTTTTTCAACGATAAATATATTTTTATAATTTCGGTAAGACCTATCATACCATATATGTTTTGATAGATAGCTGCTCTTATCTAATCAGTTTGAACCCTTAGTAAGGAGGCAATCATTTCTTAAAGTTATATGACTATTTTATGGAGTTTCTTAGAATTGTCTTGCTCTTTTAACTATTCTATGCCTACTTGTATTGGTTTTGGATAAAAGTACCCTTTACTTGAATGTCTTTCAAGCTTTTTTCTCAAAGTAATGATTATTTAACGAGTGGTTATTATAATTAAGAATATAATTACTTTATTAAATGAAAATAATTATTTTATATAGTAAACCAAGTATAAATTTCAACTGCTATTTTATAGTAAGTTTAGTTTAAATAGTTGCTTTATATTAGTAAGTGCAAATTAAAATTTTAGAGTTTGTTGAGTGTTTTAACTTCAATATTTCTCAAGTATATTAAAAGAGATAAAATTAGAAAACAAATTATATGTTTTTAACTGGAAGGCCAAATATATATTTTTGAAGGGATAAGTGACACCAAACATATGTTAAATAGAGGTAATGTGAAAGTTACCCTAATTTGAGGATTGACCTTCTAAAACTAAAAGGACGGTCATCGAAGAGGGTGAAGTGTTGAATGAATTCCAATTAGATTTATCATTACGTTTTAAATAATAGAACATCAGTAAGGAAGTTTTCGTACTTTCACATGTCATTACTACAATTCACAACTCTAAAATCCATTTTTGTTGTGATGGCATCATGATAGTTGATTGTGTGATTCTACTTTAATGCTAAATTTTAACGAGTAATCAACCGACAAAGATGGTCTCATTGTACCAAGCTTTTCTCCTACACAAGTGATGGGTATACCAAGCTTTTCTCCTTCACAAGTGGTGGGTATACCAAGCTTTTCTGTTGCACAAGTGATGGGTATGTTATCTTATTTATCTAATTTTATTTATTTTAGTCCAATAAATGGTTGAATTTTTTTTGAGATTTTTATAGATGATTTTTCCATTTTTGAACCATCATTTGATGCCTCATTGGGCACCAAGTTGATCCTTATTTGCAATCCTTTGCTACGAGAAGAAAGCTCATGCCCACCAGAGGCAGAATAGCCACGTGAAGGAGTAGAGAGAAAAAGGGAGGAGATCCCAGGGGCGAGTTTCGACCAAGCAAGTAGTCGACGCCTAGGCCTATTAGGGTAGAGGAGTCTTACACTGCCCATCATCCCATGCTCCCAAAGAGCAATGCTTATTCTCTAGCAATGGTGCAGCATAGAAGGAGTCCTTTTGCTGCAAAGATTTTAGTTGAGCCCCTCCCTACAGGATTATAGACTTCCAACCTTCCGGAGTATGATGGAGCAGGAGACCCACATAAGCATCTAGATATGTTATACACCAAGACAGATTGACATGAGTAATGTTGCAAACTATAAGGTCTTCAGCACAACGCTTGTTATCCATAGGAAGTTGTTTGAAGAATTCAAGTTTATATTTCTAAAAAAATGGAGTTTATGTGAATTAAAATATATGAATAATTAATGTATGCTGTAACTAAAGAAAAATCAAAGTAATAAAAATACTAAAAATTAGGGATCTACTCTTGAGTTTTAAAACAAGTAAGGTTTAGATTGATTGGTATGGCAAATGCCTAATCAAACCTCGGACTCACAAGAAATTTATTACTTAATACAACCTACACTTAGGTTTGCAACCTTATTGTTATAGCATGAAGTATAATGTATGGAAATCTATGTGTGATATGTGATATAATAAATACTTTGACTGTTACAAATAGATATTAATTTATTTCATTCAAGATGCATGGTCATTGAGTACTTTGTGAAGCACTAAGAATGTCTTCTTGGAGTATGGTTATCGAGAACGGAAACTAAGATATTTTATCTAAGTTTTTAGTCCAACGTAAATGACTTGAAGTCAGCATCTAGATTCGTGTTCACCCTATACGGTGGGTAGGCAGGTTAGCTGGAGAGAGTTCTAATCTTGGAAAACCACATATTCAACCATCTAGGTTAAGTATATCGCAGCATGCGAGGCTACAAAAGATACTATTTAGATGGGGAACTTCATACAAATATTGGATGTTTTTCTGGCCATTCTTGATCATGTTAATGGGGCTATTGTTAGGCAAAGTCAAGATCTCGTCAATAATACCATAATTATGGAAATCATTGGTAGAGGTAACGTTGTAGTGAAAATAGTTGCCTCAGCAAAAAATGTAGTAAACCCACTGATTGAATCCCTACAGTAGTATTTGAAGGGCATCTTGAGAAGATTGGCCTTAATACAAGGGAAATTGTCTCTGGGGCAAGTGGGAGATTGTTAGAGTAATGCCCGACAAGCCAATTGGATTGGTCGTCTTTATATTCTTGTAGAAATAATCTTTTTCATATTAATATCAATTAATGACAATCTTTAATCTTAAATTATCTTCTATTACAATCAGATGAAGTCCTTTGATCACATATCGCTATGGGGCATGGTTGCACGCAGGATGGCGATCATCAAATATGCCTCCATGGCCTTGATCTTACAAACATTCCAAGTCAAAGGCTTCTTGATATGGGATATTGACTAGCCTATCAAAACTTGCACATACGATATAGACTCGCAAGGAGGGTGCCTCATTTCATAGACACTGGTGTTGTGATACTAGTACATATATGCAGGTGCTTGTTGGAAAACAAGTGCATTGAACTACCCAACCCAAAATTCCCAAGGAAATATGATTGTCAAATGGAAAGTTTCCAATATTAAGATAGTGTATGATATATTCCTTTAACTTAAGGTACCATTATAACCTCATACTTAACATGGTGTACTTTGATTTATTCTCTAATTGTGGGTTAATCATAAAGGGGGATGGAGGTCAACAAGTGGCCAATAGAGGATCTGTTACCTATTTAGTAAAATAGGTGAATCTCCTAAGATTTTCATTATACTTGATTCTAAAATTCATGGCTATGGTTAAGACGAGTAATTAGGAAATGGGTTTTCTAATTAGCATTAAAGAATCAAGATACTATGAATGATTTCATAGAATTAAGCTATTAGAGTTTTGACTAATAATTCGTATCCTAGGATCAATTGAAAGATTAGTTCATGGAAGGAGTGGACTTGCATAATATTCATAATTTTAAAGGTTTGCCTTTTCATTGATATTTAGGTCTTCATAGCATGTTGCTAGACGCTAACCATGATTTGAGAGGTTCTTGGAATTAAAGGGTTAATTCCAAGTAAAATAATTAATTAGATTAATTAGTTGGAACAATTATAGTTCTAATTGTTCAATAAAGTCAAAAGAGTTATGAGCTCACCACAAGCATATAGGTAAATTTAAGGGGCCACACACAAACTCGGACAAGGCCATTTCTTTCCTGAGAAATAATCCAAATGAAGGATTAATGTAGTTAATGTGATTAAATAAATGGGGCCTAATTAATTTAAGTGTTAAATTAATTAAATAAATTAATTGAATAAAATAATTGTTCTAATTAGATTAGTAGCCCACGTTGGAGCAAATAATTAATTGATTGGATCAATTAATTATAGTGGGCTTATTTTATTTACGAGATTAATTAATTAGATCACCCAGTAAACCTAATTAATTAATTGGATCAAGATCCATTAGGTGTGGACTCATAAGAAGCCCATTTAAATAGAGATTTAATTCATAATTAAATTAAGGTTGAAGTATTTTATTTGCTTGTAAGGATGAAGTAACCTTATGTGAAACATTGGTGTGAACATAAAGAGAGTTAAATAAAGGACTAAGTACTCCTGTATGACAAGAAGACTTACTTTATGTGAACACAAGGTGTGAACATAAGGAAGTTGGATAAGGAAAAGATTCCATATAGATGCAATTTAGAGGGGATAATCCCCTTAGGCCAAAAATTAGAAGAGTGATTCTCCATCTTCTTGTCTGTTTTCTGCAACATTCTTGGTTGCAAAATTCATGCAACACAACCCCCATTGATGAAGAAAATTATTTCTTCATACAAGCAAAAAATAGCTTATTTCCTTATCCAAAAACTGCCACATTCTTCTCTACTCTATATTGTCTTGATTCTTAGATTCATGCGTTGAATATAAAATCAATACGAACACCTAAAACATGTATTGTTCTTGTTCTAAACCATGGAAACCAATCCTTGGGTTAGAATTTCGAGTCGATATCTTATTAGCATAGAATGACTACAAGTTAATCATTTCAATACTTAGAGGGTTAACTCTTAGCTCTAAACAAATCTTTCCAACACAAGGGGTTTAGATCAAGCTTTGAAATTATCTATGGAGAGAACAATTAGATCGTTGCATTCATTGTCATCAACTAAAAGTATCAAGTATTTGAAACTACCCTACACTAGGTATTAGAAAATGTTTATCTTTTTTTTTCCTCTATTGAGAAACATAATTTTTCTACCCATCTCACTCGTGCCATAAGGTTGGGTCAAGTCCCACATCGATTTATTGGTGCATGGAATAATAACTATAGTAAGCACTAAATTTGTAGCTTGGTTAAGTTATTTCGTGAGGTTTATGAGGACACTTCTGCTACTTAACCTCCTAAGAAATCAGAAAGGACTTCGAAGCAACCAGATAGCTATGGTTTTTTGTTAAAGAATAATAAGTAGGAGCTTTCTTTAGATAGTGATCTAAGGAACTATAGAGAAACAATATATGAAATCGACAATGAAATCTAAGATGGACTCCATTTAGTCTAACAAGGTATAGACTTTGGTGCACATACCTTAGTGTATAATACGCATTGGTTGCAAATAGGACTACAAAGTGGAAGTATGGAGTAGATGGAGAGGTTGCAACTGATATGGAATGACTAGTTTCGAAAGGTTATACTCAAAGGTAAGAAATTAACTATGAAGAAACCTTCTCACCAGTGGCAATGCTAAAAACCATTCAAATCTTACTGGCGATATTTGTATATTTTAACTTTGAGAAATGGTAGATGGATATGAAGACCGCCTTCCTCAATGGAAATATTTAGGAAGTGATCTATATAAGGTAGCCTCAGGGCTTTATATCAAAAGGAAGCAAGCAAAAAGTTTGCAAGCTATAGAGGTCCATTGTGGACTCAAACAAGCTTCTCAAAGTTGGTATAACTGATTTGATGAGGCAATCAAGTTATGGTTTTCTCAAGAATTCTAATGAATTTTGTGTGTACAAGAAGATTAGTGTGAGCATACTGACGTTTATTGTACTTTATGTTGACACCATCCTACTCATTGGAAATGATATAAGGATGCTACAGTAAACAAAGGCATAGTTGTTTATGCAATTATACATGAAGGATCTGGGAGATGCATCCTACATATTGGGGATCAACATCTCTAGAGATAGACCCAAGAGGATAATTGGATTATTCAATTCCTTGTACATAGATAAGATGCTAAAAAGGTTTAGTATGTAGGAATCCAATTCCTGCCAATAAGTTAAGGAATTTCTTCTCCAAGTCTATATCTTGAAAGACTCCTAATATTGACTCACATGCCTTATGCATCTATCATTGGAAACATTATATATGCTATGTTATCTACTAGGCCTAATGTCGCATATGATCTAAGCATCACGAGCAGATATCGTCTAATCTAGGTGAACAACACCGAAAATACATAAATACACTTGCAAAGTACTAAGGATTTCTTGTTGATTGACGACAATAGAGAATGAATGCTAGAATATTTCACTTGATTCTAGCTTTCAGTCTGAGACAGATGAGTCAAAGTTAATGTCAAAATTTGTATTAATCTTAAATAGTGGGGCAGTCACTTGGAAGAGTTCCAAGTAGGAGATGACCATGGATTCCACTACTGAGGCTGAATACATGGCTACAAGTGATGTAAGAAAAGAAGTTGTTTAGATGAGTAACTTTATCCAAGGGTTAAGCGTAGTTCTATCTGTTATTGATCCAGTACTAATTTACTGTGATAACAGTGGGGCGATTGGGCAAGCAAAGGATTTAAGGGAATAAGTCCATGATACTGTGGAATACCTAGAACTTCTTTGCTTAGATCATGAGAGTCATTGGTTGAGAAATTCATACCTAAAATGCATGCATGAAACTTGAACTTGACACTTCACACATACATGTTTTGAATTCATCACTAGAATGATGAAGAATAAGTTTTTTAGTATCATTAGACTAGCTTTATAACCAATCTTTGAATTTATGTGCAATAACAATTGATGAGGAATTTGAATTGGTTGATCAAACTTAGTAATTCATGATCAAAGTATGAACTTATGATTATTTGATTTTGAGTTTTGCTCGAGAACGAGCAAAAAGGTAAGTTTGGGGAGTTGGTCGGCTCATAAGTTGTGATATTTTTTACACCTCCATGAGCAGAATTACATATGTTTTCGCCTTACAATTGATACAGTTTTACCTTAATTTGTGATAATTGTGTATAGGAACTAAGAATTGAAGAAATGGAGTGAAAGATGGAAAATTGATTAAAGAGCCAACATAAACTTTTAGATACGACAACCTTCATATTTCTGACGTAACTTTCTCCACAAATGTGATATTGAGTTGATTCAAGAAGATAGAGAAAGCTAATAAATAGGGCTACAATTCTTATGAAAACTCTAAAAGCCAGTTTACCTAGAAAGGGGTGAAAATTTGTTTGAAAGAGGTTGAATAGTGTAGTCCAGACCAGTCAGGTGCCACGACACCCCAAGGTCGAGTCGTGACACCCCCAATCTTGCGCCGTAGTGTGAGGTGAGAAAAATGGACAGTAACTAGCAAATTTTGAAGCACCGCAACACTCTTAAGGTTGCACCACGGTGCGAATGGTCCAGAATTGAAAAAATATCTGCGGAGTTTGAGGGAGAAATGGCAATCTAAGCTATAGAATAGAATCTTTCTTATTGTACACCACTACACCCTCACACACTATGTGATACTCTATTAGATACACTATATACATACAATTATATCACACAAATGATACATATACATATGCTTATATATAATTTCTTTAATAACATACTAGATACACATTATTCAATACATAAGTCATTACCCACACACATTCTACACCTAATTCTCACACACTTTTCCTCTCCACCCAAAACACCCATTCTTCTATATTTCTCCACACACTACACCTAGAACACACACTACCATCATCAAGGAATTGGGGATTCAAGACAAAAAGAAGAAGGAGATACTTTAGGCAAGGAGAATTAAATGCTAGAAGTGAAGACTCACCAAAGGGGTTATAACTTTTACTTTAGTTTTCCCTTGATTTTGATTAGTTCTAAGAATATTGTAAAGTCATGATGTTGAGAAACAAATATTTTTTGTTTTATTTCATTATGAACTAATCTTTACTTTGTCAAGGTTTGGAAAGCCATTTCTATGAAGTTGTGAATTGTTAACTTGTATGTGATGTGAATGATGATTAATTTGTGATGAGCATGCACTATGTGTTTAATGCTTCTTGAAATTTGGCCAGTTTTGAGATGAACATTATTGTTGTGATTGAGACTTGGAGGTAGTATCACAATAAGTATTCGTGTACTCGTGTAGTGTATGCCGTAGTGTAGGTCACTATAGGAATATAGAAGTTAGCACATGCAGTAATTATAGACTTTATCGTCTAAAGCTAAAGGAAATCATGAAGCCTACTATATTATTAGATAGCTTAACTTGTATAGGAATATATCGATTGCTTTCTAGTAATAGGTGTGGTACATCTTGGAAAAGAGTATCATATAAAATTGGAGTTCCTGTTGTCACACAATTCGTTGTTAATCCTAATCACTAACTTGTAAGAATTCACAATGGAATAGAATGACAATCTAACGGCTTGGCACTTTTCCATCTAAGTTTAAATCCCCTGTTTTCCGTTGATTGTTTTTATTGCTTGTTAATTTCTAGTTTTAAGTTTTCCAATCAATCAACCAAACTTTTGATAGGTTAAATATAGTTAAGTTATCTATACTTTAGTAGTTGCTCACATACTCTCTAGGGACATGATATTCATATGATCATACACTTTATTACTTGTTGGCCCATGCACTTGCGAAATTAGATTACAATTAATTACAAACCATAACAAAATAATCCACTCTTCTCTTTCATTTAGCATTCCTTTATTCTATAATTTAGATTAATTCTTCTAATCACTAGTTGATTTACAAATTAATTCTGCACTCCCAAAATTAGATTATAAACAAGCAGTCTAAATTTTCTAGCAAGAATTTAAGATATAGGACTTGTTCGAGGTGTGGATACCTGTAGAGAAAAGAGGATTGGAATCCTCACGGGCTAGTTTTTGATCCACGGTTATTGATCTGAATCATTTCATACCCTACAACAGTAGCAATGTTTAATTAGGTATAATCACAAAATTCTTATTTTTAATTTTAAAATGAGTAATCATAAATGTAAACCAATTAGTCATAAATACATGCATAATTATTACGCATGTATTTAAAATTTTAAATTTCTGCTGCATACCTATCCGGGGACATATGAACCCAACATTGAACTGTTCTAGCTAACCACCCCACTATTTAGTATGAACACAAATCTAGACGCATACTTTGCGTCAACTATTTTGGACTAAAAACTCAATGAAGCATCCCAACTTCACTTCTCCATGACCGTACTCAAAGAAGATATCCATAGTGCTTCTTAAGTACTTTAAGATTCTCTCTACGGATTCATAAGTAACTCTTTGCTACCAATCATGCCTTATAGATCACTATTAAGTTTACGTTAAGCTTGCGTGGTGCTGGGATGCAAAACATATAGGAAATTTAAAATATAAAAACAACATATCATATATGAATAAAAATATCCCAAAACCCATACGATTGATGGAATTATGTTTTAATACCTTGTGTAGGAGAGTTTTAAAACTTTACTCGATTCACACTCTAATTGGTGAAGGGTATAAAAGATTCAAATCATTTTCTCTCCACTATCATGTCACCAAGTTCATCAATCTAAACCTCTTAAATCAAATTAATTTGCTTCTAGAACCCCAAATGCTATTCTCTAACAGTATCCATACTTTCGATAATTCCATCCTAGGATGGTTTGTTTAGAACATGAAGACAATAATGATTAGTGTATGTAAGTGTTTAGTTTAATTCTTAATTCAATGACTGAATCATGAATAAATTGGGAGAAAGATTTGGCAAACTTGTGCGAATATTGGAAGAAAGGGAGACTATTTTTCTCTTACATGAAAAAAATAATTTCATCTCAAGAGAATGGGCTATTTTAGGTGTGAAATAGATGCAAATAAATTTTTTCTCTTGGACCTATATTAGGGTTGAAAGAATCCCATAATTTTGTCCAACAAGTTCTATATATTCTCCTTCCTTTCCAAAATTGTACTTAAGTGTGAACACTATTGTTCACACTCTAATCATATCATATCATCTCTAGGAATTTGATTCTTAATCCAATTTCCTTCAGAAAGAAGATTCTTAATCTAATTTTTTAATGGGCTTCCTAAAAGCTCATATCTAATAGGCCTATGCTTAATTAATTCTTAGTGCTTGATTGGATTTGATGGTAGCCTTTTTTTACTCTCTCTCAAAGACGATCCCTAACCCTATTCCCAAACTACCTAACCCACCACCACCGAAACCACCAATTCTAGATCGTTCCTTCTCGGAGGTTACCCATGGCCTTTTCAACACTCAATACCTAAATATTCAAGATTGTTATGCATCTAAAAAGTAGTTTACCAAATTACACAGTCATGCCTATAGAATTCACTCTACCTATCACAGAAAAACCTTCATCCAATTCTTGCTAGAAAAAATATCCGATGTAGTTGCCCTTTCAATTTCACACTTGTTGGACAATTTTCATAAAGTTCTCCATCACTTCAAACTATTAAATCTCGATTTTTGAGATTTAGTTTTAAAGGTGCTTTCAACATATGCTAGATAAATGTTAAGCATGTCTTGATATATCTAATAAATGAGGAAGGTTTCTTAAGGCTTTGCACTTGATAAATTATTCATATAGATGGATTTGCAAGGAAATTTTTAAGTGGGCTATGGACTTCAATAATCATCCTTAGTCCCATTGTAGATCAATTTTCATGAATTGCCAATACACACATTTCATAAAAAAGGTTTATAGGTGATTGCTTCGATGATCAGAACTTCATTAATAATTGATGAACCCATGGCTGATCGTACGGGACATAGTATTGCAAGAGTATGAATTAAAGTTGATCTATTAAAGCTGCACAATTTTGAAATTTTTATTAGTTGTGGAGATCTCATATTCACTCAATGTATGATCCAAGAAAAATGCCCCAACTACTGTATGAAATGTCGACACTAGGGGCATAACATTAAGAATTATTTTAGTGAGGAATGAAGACTGAAATTATCCTGGATGGAAAAGAAAAAAAAGGAAGTGGATGTTTCACAAATATAAGTTGTTGCTCCGTCTGTTCCAGATATGAATTTACCTTGGAAAAATTCAATTTGGGTGGAGCAATAGTCATTGCCAGTCTTTTCTGGTGGAGAGCAAGCTCAAAAAAATTTCATGATATGGCCTATAACATGCCTCTAGCTTATACATTAAATACCAAAATAGTTATTCGTGATTCTAAGGATAATCCTGATGAGCAAACGAAAGAATAATTATTTAGGAAAAGTCAGCAAAAATATGTTGAAGACAAGGGTGATTCATTTAATGTTATCCCTCTGGGTAGGGGAAATTTATTAGCGGATCGGGATAATGCTAAAGGAGGGAAAATTCCAAAATATGGGGATAACCCTAACCCCTAACCCTAGTATTAACTGTGAGTTAAATAAGTCTGGGATTTTAATTGTCAAGCTTTGGGTGTCAAGGTAGATTCTGAAAAAGAAGACAATATGAAAATCAGCAGCTTATTGTTTCTATTTTTGAAGAAGCTAAGGAGATGGTTTTACGTCATGGAAATTCATCATGCGAGCTTAATAAAGAAGAACTTAATCAGGTTGGGGATTTGGAGCATGCTAAGGATTCCTAACGAAAAAATAAGAACTACAACTCGGAGAATTTCAACATAGAGAAGTGTTGAATAATCTTCAGATGTGGTCAACTCCCTCGTTGCTCAATGAATATGATCACTTAGAATATACATTGAGTGGGCAACGAAAAATCTCAATTTTCTCTCAATTGGTTAGTTAAAAAGAAGAAATCGTTAATTTTTTTAGCTATTCTTGAACCTAAGATTCATCTTGATACTTTATGCAATGATTTGAGAATTTAATTTCTCCAATATTATTGCAAATACAACTAGTCAAATATGGCTTTCCGGGAAAGAGAATGTTGATGTTGAAATTTTATTTGTTCATGATCAATTATTTGATGTATATCCACCTCTACTATTTTACCTTGCCTAGTTTTTTACACAATTGTATATGCTAGATGTACGTGGGCAGAGAGAGGCTTTTTTGGGATGATATAAGGGTTTTGAACCATAGTGATTTCCCAGAGATTGTAAGTAGCGATTTTAATCCCATCTTCTATGATCATAAAGGGGGATAAGCTTTGAAAACGAAATCAATGGAGGACTTTGGAAATATGATGTTGGATTGTTCCTTAGATGATGCTGGATTTGGAGGCAGTAAATTTACTTGGTATAGGAATCGAATTTGGCAGAGGTTAGACCAAGTTTTAATTTATCCTTCATAGATGGATGTATTTCCAATGACTGCAGTTAAACATTCGAGAAAAGATGCTCAAGATCATTCACCTCTTCTAATACATTTGGAGACTATAGTTGAGAGACATCCTTTCCATTTTGTTTTATCAATAGTTGGATTAAACACCATCAATTTAGGGAGAATGTTAAATTAATTTGGGGGATGCACGAAGGCTAAGGGGATGGTTGATGGGCTTATCCCAAATTAATTGGACCGCATTATGATAGGTGGAGCCTAGATGAACTAGTTTAAGCAATATAGGCCAAAAAAGTGGCTCAAGAAATTAAGACCAAAAGAAAAATTCTCCAATGGGCCAAACGCCTGATAGTCCATAAAGATTTCATTCTTTACTATAAATAGCCTCTTATTCTCATAATTAAAAGACACGTATTCAATTAAGTTTTAAGCATTCTCTAGTTTTTAGTTTAATTCACCTACACAGCTTACTGGCTTGAGTACCGAAAGGTCTTCGCCGAGCAACGCCCGGCACCCCTAATGCTAGTTCATGATGCAGGTAGCAACCCATCAGGTTCATGACCAATCAGCGCTCCAGCTTGCCCAATCCATTACAAGAAGGTGATTTCCATATCATTTTGGCGCCATCTGTGGGAAGGCTACCTGATCAGTGAGAAATGTAAACCAAATCTAGATCAGTTTGAGAGGCTACCATCTAAGGAAGGGATCCCCTAGCAGGAAAAGCCCCAAAACAAGTAGTTGACCCCTTAACTCGAAATGTCCAGAATGATGATGTTACTTGACGACTGCCCCTTAACAATCCCACGAAACAACTCCCACCACTTTAAGATGAATTGAGAGTCCAACTTACTAAAGGAGCTCTATGGAAGATGATCGAAGAAGCGAGTGCTATGCCCATGGCTGAAATGGTCGCTTTATTTACTGCAGCCCATCATAGAGAGCGCTCCCCAGAAATCCCCAAATGAGTTACACTTCTTCTCCTACTCCTGATCAAGATGGATCAAGGGCTACAGCTCCACCTTACAGCAGGGCATGAGAGAAAACGAGCAGTTGCACTTCTCGACTACAAGATGAGGTACCAAGACGACACACACCATGCCGCCCACTCCATTAGCGGGGTCGCACATTTACAACGATCAACCAACTTATCCATCTAGAACACATACCTGTGTGGTTGCTACCCTGTTAGCAGTTCTTCCCTCCTCCTCCTGAAGCGCAACCCTTTCTTTTTGGCTATCGTGGCAAAATCCTTCCCAATAGGAGTCAATATAACCAATTTGTCAGAGTATGATGGAACTGGTGACCTTTAGGAGCATCTAGACAAATTTTATGCAAAGGCTGACCTATATGATTTAAGTGATGCTGTATATTGCAAGAATTTTAAAACCACATTGACCAAGCGAGCTCTCTCTTGATTTAATCAACTCACTGGAGGAACAATTACCAGCTTTCAGCAAGTTACTCAATGTTTTCTACACCAGTTCTCCATTAATCAAAAATATCCAAAGATGGTCGCATAGTTATTCTCAATCACCCAAAAAGATGGAGACCTACTTTGTGATTACATTAAACATTTCATGGAAGGTGTTCATGAGGTCCCCCATATCAATTTGAGTTATTAGTAGGAATAATACAACAAAACCTCCATCATGGGAGATTTAAAGATTCCATTGCTCGAAAACCTCTGGTAACGCTTGAAGAGTTGTTGCAAAGAGGTGAAAAGTATATTCGCATCGAAGAAATGACAGGACTAATAGCTCTTAGAAAATAAAAGCAACGAGATGAAGAGAGTCCAGAAGGAAGAAAGGACAAAAGGCGCCCTCCTCCTCCCAATGTATACACTAGATTTGCTCCTCTTAATGCTCGGTTGTCTGAGCTTTTGATGTTGATCGAGCAACATGGCTTGATTCAACCACCTCACCCATTGAGAGAAAGTTCTAAAAAAGCAAAATCTGACAAGTATTGTTGTTTTCATTGAGATAGAGAGCATACCACTGAAGATTGTTTTCATTTAAAATAAGAGGTCGATAGCTAATCCGTTAGGGCCACCTAACTGAGTTTGTTGATAAAGCCAATAATAACCATTGAGATCAACGCTGATGTAATCTTCCTCAGCAGTGGGAACAACATAGAGAACAAAATAAAGGAGACAATCAAGAGCACCATGGTAGAAGAAGAGAGAATTTACCAATAGCTTAGGAGATAGCAGTAATTTCTGGAGGACCAGCAAGTGGAGATTCATGAAATGCTAGGTGAGCTTTACTATGCGCAGCAAGCGAAGTAAATTCTTATACCACTTCGACTCATCCATCTGAGTAAGTATATCAACTACACATATCTAGAAAGGAGCTGACATTTGGAGAGTCCAACTTAGAAAGGCAACGGGAAAAGCACAATGATGCCCTGGTTATCTCAACAACACTCTCCAATTTTTGGGTAAAGAAAATTTTAGTTGATAGCAGAAGCTCTGCTGGCATAATTTTCTATGATGCATTCTTAAAACTAAGCATTGACAATGCTCAATTGAGCCTAGTCAACACCTCATTGATAGGATTTAGAGGTGAAGTGGTGAAAATATTAGGGGAGGTTGCTCTCCCTTTCTCTTTAGGATCGTACTTAAAAGACTAACAAAGATGGTGAAATTCCTAGTCTTCAATGCCCCTTGACATATAACATGATCCTCGAAAGGCCTAATTTGAATCTATTATGTGCCATAGCCTCTACCTTCCATATGAAGCTGAAATTTTCTACTAGTAAGAGGGTTGGTGAGGCCATTAGGGATCAACAAATGGCTAAAGAATGCTACGCAAGTATATTGCAAAAACATCTGTAAATTTGAAACGATAAAGAGGTGGTAATGACCTCCCTAAGAAGGGAAAAAGAAAGGTTGTGCATTCCGTTAATGGAGAATTAAAATATGGAAATAAGAAGTCCAAGAATATGAAATTGAAAGCTATTGAGGAATTAAAGATAATTAAACTGCTCTATTGAAACCCTCCAAAGACAACCAAGATTAGAACTGGACTCGGCCCAGAGGTGGAAGAACACCTGTCAACCTTTCTTAAACATAACATTTATATATTTGCTTAGAATATGGAGGAACTAGTGGGAATACCACCAGAGTTAGTACTTCACCAGCTGAATGTTAATCCAATCATGAAGCTGATCAAACATAAGAATAGAACCTTTGGCCTTAAAAGATCTCAACATATCAAAGAAGTGGTCAACAAGTTATTAGCAGCAAAGTATATCCGTCTAGTCCAATATCCAGAGTGGCTAGCCAATGTAGTCCTCGTACCCAAATCAGGAGGCAAGTGGCGTCTTTGCATAGATTTCATAGATCTGAACAAGGCTTACCCAAAAGATCCATTTCCACTCCCGTGTATAGATAGACTAGTGGACTCCACTTCAGGGTGTGAACTGTTGAGTTTTCTTGATGCATACCAAGGATATAATCAAATCAAACTGGCCCCTAAAGATCAAGAGATGATGAGATTTGTAACGGACCAGGGGATATATTACTATTAGGTGATGCCCTTTGGGTTGAAGAATGTTAGAGCTACATATCAACGTTTAGTCAATAACATGTTCACAGACTTGATCGGCCATAACATGGAAGCATATATTGATGACATGCTGGTCAAGCAAACCTATAACATATCGATACAATTTTGAACACGCCCCATCCACGATATATCCAACATGGCTAACAACTAACTGGAATACTCACGGCCTTGAATCATTTCATTTCAAATTTAGCAGATAAAGGACTCCCTTTCTTCAAGGTGCTTCGTGAATGGAAGAATTTTGAGTGGATCAAGGAATGTCAGTAAGCCTTTAATGACCTGAAAAGATATTTGGTATCCCCTCCGCTGCTTACCAAGCCAGAAATAAGAGAGACATTATTCATTTATCTAGTAGTGGCGACTGAGGTAATTAGTGTTGTCTTAGTCTGAGAAGTCGATCGAGCCCACCAACCCATTTACTATATCAACAAAATTTTGCAAGGGGCGAAGCAAAGATATCCTAACATAGAAAAGCTAGCCCTAACTCTCATCATTGCTGCAAAGAAGCTCCGCCCATATTTTCAATCTCATCCAGTGGTTGTGTTGACTAATCATCCCCTCAAACAGGTACTCTCAAATCCAAAAATGTCAAGCAGAATGGTAAAATGGACAAATGGGCAATTAAACTCAACGAGCATGGAATTGAGTTTCAACCTCAACCCGCAATAAAAGATCAAGTCCTTGCAAATTATGCGGTAGAAATGACAACTGACAGAACAACAAGCTCAGTACCTACTTAGACCCTCTACGTTAATGGCTTATCTATGTCAACTAGAGTGGAGCTGGAATAGTCATGGATAGTCCTCTAGGCAATAATTTTGAATATGCTCTAAAGTTTGAGTTTTGCACCTCAAATAATGAGGCAAAATACGATGCGCTACAAGCAAGTCTCAAACTAGCCTTCCCAGCTAGAGCAAGAAAGCTAATTATTTATAGCGATTCTCAGCTGGTGGTAAATCAAGTTATGGGAGAGTATGAGGCCAAAAATGCAAAAATGATCAAGTATCTAAGCTTAACACATGACCTGTTAGTGAAACTTGAAGAGTATGAAATTAAATGAATACCAAGGTTAGATAATGTGATGGCAGATCAACTCGCTAAACTGGCCAGTTCTATGGCCAGCATCAACACCCAAAAGATTACCTTTCTATCATCCAACTAGGATGAGATTGACGGAGTAGGCTGTTCATGAAAATTATGCAAACTGCAAGTGCACGGTGTCAAATTTAATACAATGATGAGTTGAGTATCGTATCCATAAGGATTATAATAAAAAATTGTATTAAGTACCATAGTTCAAATAGTCCTAATTTTATCTAGCAAATTGAGTAATCATTGGTAAACAAAGTAAAGTAAGATAAAAATGCATAGATAAGAATAGAGTTTTTAGAAGTAATTCAACAAACACCTTATAAGCAAGAAATTCTAGAGGAATGACTTACCTAATTATCACCTATGTTCTTCCTTCCAAAATATACCAATTCAAGTCAACAATACATGGAAGTTAAGAATTTCTAAGCTCATCAATTCCCTCTCTTGAGTGTTGAATTAACTATGAGTTCTAACGTAAATTTCAATATCTCTATAAAAATTCAAGAATTAAACTCTACAAAAGTTCAATGAATTCTTCTTCAAAACTTCAAAGGTTTCATAAGCTTCCCAATTCTATGATTCCTAGGTTGTGTTACCCTTATGATTATGTATAATCTTCCCTCTCTCAAGTATCAAATCTCATACATCAACAATCTCAATTAATGGCTAAATAATCAAGATGCAATTCTAAACAAGATGACACAAACAAGATGAATAACTTGAACTAATATTGATTAGAATTCAAAACAAAGGATCAAATAAGGTTACATCATCCTCTAGAAATAAAAGTTTAGTTCATAATAGATGAATACAACTTCAAGAAATATATAAGAAAGAACATGGAAATTGTTCACTAATTTGTGTAGTGGAAGTAATGGTTGAAGCTCTCCTTGTCTACAAGAATGGTTTGTCTTTAAGAGTGACCTTCTTCTCTCCAAGTCTTCTAATTCTCCTTCTTTCCTTGGCTTCTCCTCACTTTTCTCCTTACCAAAAACTGATTTGGAGGCTTTTAGAATCCCTCAAATTAGATGAAAAATGCCCTAAAGAGGGCAAAATGCCCATTTTAACCTTACTTGTTCACCTGGGAGTGCCTAGGCATTGATTAGTAGCACATAGGCACTACCTATTCTATCCAAAATAGTGTCTGCAGTGCCTAGGCACTGCACTTGCTATCCAGAATCAGTTTTTACAGTACTTATAGCCTCTTTCAACTGATATTTTACCACCTTTAAGCTAAACTGTATTTGAGTATCTTTATATGAATTGTATCTCTCTGTGTTGGCTTTCCATTGAAATTTGAATCAACAAAATATGACTTCTGTGGTGATAGTTATGCTGGAAATACCAAGATGTGTCATCCCAGAAAATTTTAGCCTAGTGCTGACTCTTAAACTCGTTTTTTCGCATTGATATGAAAAGCATAAAAGTTATATATATATATATATATATATATATATCTTGTCTTTCCATAAGTTTGAGAATCGAATAAAAATGATATTGGAGCAAAGAGTTATGATTAAAATACAAAAACTGCCATTAGTCACACTACAATTCGGATTCTTCAACATTTCAACCAAGTTTTTGGTTTCTTTCCATTTTTTTCTCCTTTTTGTCCTTACCTACAAGATTTCACACTAAATGTATAAAAAGTAACAAAAATACTTGAAAACAAACCAAATGTTAATCAAAAGGTATATGAATTGTTGGTATAAAACTAACTTATCAAATACCCAAAAACTTGAAGATTTGCTTATCCTCAAGCATTAAACATGAAATTCTCATTACAACCCCCCTATGAATCAGGTTACCAAAGTCAAGAAATATTTTTCTAACCTCTCATCTCAAAATATTAGAAAAATATACCAAGTTTACATGTTAACATGCATATTAGTTTCACATAACTTCATGGTCTTGTGTGTGTGTGTGTGAAAGTAGTAGTTTATCAACTTTCATTTATCATCCGGATAGGTTTATAAAGTCAAATACTCATATTTAATCCACTTTTGAAGTGCATACCAAACTCCATAGGCTTGTTTTTTACACTACTCTCCACTAATGTAGGTAGATCATAGCATCAAAGATCAAAAGAACTTCCAAAACTTGTATTGTGAGGCTTGGGTAATGGTGGGAAAATATGGAAAATTGTAGCTCAAAATTGTCCATTTTACACAATCATGCTTAAACCTTTATGAATAACCACCAACTTCTTCATCAATCCCTTCATTTTTTCTTTATTGAACATCCCATTTTTCTTCTTTTGGATCTTAGATTACTCCCAAACTTATTTCTTTTGTTGTATGCAATGGGGGTTTATTTGTTTTAGGGAGTTCAAATCATACACCTCAATTCATAATCTCTTTATTTTTCTTTTTTTTCTCCTTTTGTTTTTGAATACAACAGTTCATTCAAGAATGATTGTGTAAGTGAGAAGAAAACAAACGGTAGAATATTGATTTTTTTTCATAAAGCTCGATAATGTGTAAAAGTTATCTAAAGAATTATTTCAATATGTTCAAGAGGGGACACTAGGGAATAATTCAAGTATAGGTTGGCTTCAAAGGATCAAACGATCCAAAAATGACCTAAATCATTTCCTTAATGTTATGCCACCTAGGATTTTGCCTCGACTAGTGATCAAATAAGTTCTAGAGGTTGGTGGGATCATTTAGGAAATAATTAGACCTTATAAATTGTCTCTAAATAATTAAATGTAACTTAACAAACTACTTAGTGCATTAAGATTCACAAGACCTCATAAAGTAACTCAAACCAAATTTTGATGTTTAAACACGTAAACAAACGTACAAATTCTAATATTTATATATTTTTTTCAAATATGCACATAGTTTATCAGTAAACTTTTCAAGCAACAAGCAATAACCCTAAACTCTTGAACTTCCCCCTCTCTCTCCCCCCAAACTTAATGTAAGCATTGCCCTCAATGTTGAAAGAATTGTAAAACAAGGAGACTTTCCTGAAAATGGGTACTGTTTAGCCTTTAACCTGCAAAAATGAGTAAAATATCAAGGAGCAATCATCATGATATGAAACAACACAGGTATAACAACACTCACAAAAAAAGAAAAAAAAGCTTGGGTTGCTTTTCAAGAAGCGCTTTATTTAAAGTCTTTAGCTAGACCGAAACTGAATACCTTAGATTGCTTCTCCAAGTGGAAGATTAGACATCTTCTAAATTTCATTGCCATAATAATGCTTCAACCTCTGTCCATTAACACAAAATAATATGTCATCCTTACCTTTGAACTCAACCGCTCCAAATGGAAATGTCTTGTTGACAATGAAGGGACCGGACCATCTAGATTTCAATTTTCCTGAAAAAAGTTTAATCTAGAATTGAAAAGCAACACAAGTTGTCTAGGTTGAAATTCCCTTCTCAAGATCATTTTGTCATGCCATTGTTTTGTTTTTTCTTTATAGATTTTAGCATTTTCATAGATATCAAGCCTAAATTCCTCCATTTCATTAAGTTGCAATGCCTTTATATCAAAATTTAATTATTGCATAGCTTAATATGCTCTATGTTCTAGCTCAACGGGGAGGTAACAAGCTTTTCCATGAACTAATCGATAAAGAGACATACCTATAGGAGTTTTATATGTTGTGCAGTATGCCCACAATGCATCATCAAGTTTATGTGCCCAATCCTTTCGATTAGTGCTTATCGTTTTCTCAAAAATTTGCTTCACTTCTCGATTTGAGATTTTGACTTGTCCATTTGATTGAGGATGATATACAAGAGCTACTTTATATCTTACACAATACTGAGCCAAAAGGTTACTAAACATTTTATTGCAAAAAAGAGAACCTTCATCACTTACAATTGCTCTAGGTGTGCCAAAATGAGTGAAAATATATTTGTGCAAGAATTTAAGCACTACCTTGGCATCATTAGTAGGTGTGGCAATTGCTTCTACCCACTTGGAGACATAGTCCACAATGAGCAAAATGTATGATTGGCCATTTGATGGACGAAATGGTCCCATGAAGTCAATCCCCCAAACATCAAAGAATTCAACTTCCATTATGTTAATCAAAGGAAGCTCATGGCATCTAGTAATTGTTCCAGTCCTTTAACATCGGTCACATGTCTACACACATAACAATCCTTAAACAAAGTTGGCCAATAAAAACTAGATTGCAATACCTTAGAAGCTGTCCTTATAGGTCTGAAATGACCATACATGGGGATGAATGACAGTGTTTAAGAATTTTATTTGTTTCCTCCATTGGAATGCATCTCCGAATCACAGAATGTAAACACCTTTTGAAGAGCAAAGGATCATCCCATAGATATAATTTCACATCATGTAAGAATTTTTTCTTTTGATGATAGGTGAGGTCCGGGGGTAATAATCCACCTAAAAAATAATTCACAAAATCTGCATACCAAGGTAAATTATCTTTGATTGCCAAAATAAACTGATCTGGGAAAAATTATTTAATTGGTCCTTCAAAATTTTCATTTTTATGCTCCAACCTCGATAAGTGATCCGCCACCACATTTTTACTTCCTTTCTTATCTTTGATTTAAAGATCAAATTCTTAAAGAAGGAGTATCCAGCGGATTAGCCTTGGTTTTGTATTTGTTTTAGCAAAGAGGTACTTAATAGCAGCATGATCGGTATACACTATCACTTTGGTACCTACAAGATAACCATGAAATTTGTCAAATGCAAACACAACAGCTAACAATTCTTTTTTAGTAGTGGTGTAATTTTGTTGAGCATCATCAAGTGTTCGACTTGCATAGTAAATGGCCCTGAAAATTTTATCATTTCTTTGTCCAAATACTGCTCCAACCGCATAATCACTAGCATCACACATATGTTCAAATGGTTGGATCCAATCCGGTACCACTATAATAGGAGCTAAAATGAGAGCCTTCTTGATGTGATCAAAAGGTCTGTAAGCAATCAATATTAAAGTCAAATGGCTTATCTTTTTCTAAAAGGTTGCATAAAGGTTTTACAATTTTTGAAAAATCTTTAATAAATCTTCTATAAAACCCAGCATGTCCCAAAAAACTACGAATAACTTTCATATGGATTGGTGGTGGAAGATTTTCAGTAGCAATAATTTTTGCTTGGTCTATCTCAAGTCCTTTGGAGGACACTCGGTGACCTAAAACAGTACCTTCTTTTACCATAAACTAGCATTTTTTCCATTTTAAAATAAGGTTAGTCTCCTCACATCTCTACAAAATAAAAGAAAGATTATGTAGACATAAATCAAATGAGGAGCTAAATACTGAAAAATCATCCATAAAAATTTCCATTATATTCTCCACCATATCATGAAAATTTGTCATCATGCATCTTTGAAATGTGGCTAGGGCATTACATAATCCAAATGGTATCATTCGAAAAACAAAAGTATCATACGGGCATGTGAATGTTGTTTTGTCTTGGTCTTCAAGTGCTATGACAATTTGATTGTACCCTGAATAACCATTGAGAAAACAATAGTATTGATACTCTCCAAGTCGGTCTAACATTTGATCAATAAATGGAAGGAAAAATGGTCTTTACGAGTAGCTTTGTTGAGTTTTTTATAATCAATACATACTCGCCAACCTGTGACTGTACTTGTTGGTATTAATTCATTATTATCATTTTGAATTATGGTCATGCCACCCTTTTTTGGAACCACTTGAACCGGACTCACCCAAGAACTATTAGAAATTGCATAAACAATTCCGGCATTCAACCATTTTAAGACTTTATTTCTTGCAACCTCTTTCATTACAGGATTTAATCTACGTTGATGTTCAATAGATGATTTGTAAGTTTCTTTCATTAATATTTTATGCATGATAATTAAAGGAGTAATAATTTTAAATCATAAATTAACTAACCAATAGCAGATTTATGCTCTCTTAAAACACGAAGCAATTCTCAACCTCTAAAGGAGATAGGGATGCAGAAATAATTACTAGATACGTGTTGTTAGCACCTAGAAATTTATACCGCAAATGCTTGGGAAGTGCTTTCAACTCTGGTGATATTATTTATTCCTTGATTGTGGTATCTCCTATTGCTTCCTTACATTTATCCTTTTTCAACTCCACCTCTCCTGATTCAAGAAAGAACAAGTAATGTATTAAATCATCATTGTCAATTTCATGATCATTACCTTGCATTATGGAATGAACAATGCTTCGCTCTAAAGGTTTGATAGGAATTTATTTGAGGAAATAATCATGCAAGCAAGTTTCTAACATTTCAATCCTATTACAAGTATGTGGTTCATCTTGAACCTTAAACGTACGATAAATGTTAAGCATCACTTCGTTCTCATTAACTCTCAGAGTCAATTCACCACGTTGCATATCAATCAAAGCACACCCCATAGCAAGGAATGGTCGACCAAGAATTAAAGGAATTTATTGGTCTTCCTCCATATCTAACACCACAAAATCTGTAGGAAATATGAATTTATCCACTTTTACCAATACATCTTCAACAACTCCTCTTGGATAGGTGAGAGACCTATCCACCAATTGCAAGGTAATAGTGGATAGCTTGACTTCTCCAATTCCTAATTTCCTGAAAACATAAAGTAGCATCAAATTAATGCTTGCTCCAAGATCACATAATGGTTTATCAAAGAAAGATCCTCATATGGTACAAGGAATAGTAAAACTCCCTGGATCCTTCAATTTTTGAGGAAGCTTTTTTTGTAAAATAGCACTACACTCCTTAGTGAGATTCACGGTTTCAAACTCCACCAATCACCTTTTTCTTGACATCACATCTTTCATGAACTTAGCGTAGTTGTGCATTTGTTCAAGAGCATCTGCAAAAGGAATATTAATATAAATTTTCTTGAAGATTTCCAAAAATTTTGCAAATTGTGAATTAATTTTTTTCTTTTCAAATCTTTGTGGAAAAGGAATGAGAATATTAAATTTAGAAGTTTGTAATTTATGAGTAGATTTTAGCTTCTCAGCCCCTGTTTGTTCATTTGATTGCATTTCTTCTTCATTTGGTAGTTCCTCCATAGGACTTTCACTTGAAGTGCTTCCTATTGGCTCATCAACTTTAGAACTTTTCATTTTCAGCCCTTTGATTTCGATTCCACTTCAAAGTTGGATAGCTTTGCAAAGCTCCCTTGGATTGATTTCCGTATCACTTGGAAAGTTTCCTTTATATTTTTTAGCATTAATTTCAGTAGCAAGTTGTCCAATTTAAGTCTCCATTCATTTCATTTGAACTCCTAAACTTGAAGTTAGCTGCCCTAATTGAGTCTCAATGTTGTCTATCTTTACTTCATCCTTATTCAATCGAGCTCTTATCTCACCAATGAAAGTGCTAATGAAATCCTCCAAAGATGTCTTTTTCTCACCTACTTGAGGGTTAGGATGTGGTGAATTGTTGTAACCCGATGGCGGTTAAAGCACATTTCGATTATTGGCATAGAAAAAATTCTCATGATTTCTAAGCCCCGGATAGTAGTGAGTAGGTAGTTGATTTCCCCTGAAATTGAAATTATGATTAATTTTCAACTATTGGAAAAATCCCAAAATTAGAAATGATACTTTTCATAAAGATGTGTGACCCTCTTAGGTTCACTACTAAACTAGTAGTGGGCTTGTAACATTTGCAACTTATGAATAACACTTATTTTAATTAATTAATCTAATTAATTATTCCACTTAGAACTAACTCCTTAATTTCAAAAACTTCACTATCTATGAAAACACCTAGCAAGTAATCATGGCAAACTAGTCTTACATGAAATAGCGAGTAAAGCTATTTCAGTTGCGAGTACCATACACATATGGTCCTTTTGGCAGCTAATCTCCCAATTGAATCTAGGATATGTATTGTAAGACGAAACCCTAAATGATTCAATAACTATGATCTCATTTCAAGTTCTAATTATTCCTAATTAATCATGATTTATCATGCCTTAGCCAAGGTCTTTGAATCATGAACTATGAAAATACAAGAGATTCTCTTGTTTAAAAAGACAAGTGTTGAATTCTATGTTGGCCACTGACAAACCGCCATGCATACCAGTACAACACCTGACATACCCTCTTTAGGATTACCAAGCAATCAGAAGATATATCAAAGTGTTGAGGATGCAGACAAGGCTACCACATGCCTCAAGTCTGAGGACTAGTCGTGTACTACGCAATATAATTTTTTTTATTTCAATAGGTAAAGTCTCCAACTAAGAATTTCTTGCGGGCGATATTCGATATACTTGTTCCCTAACAAGCACCCACGTATATGCACTTGCGTATCTATGCTAATGTCAATGGAATGTGACATCCTCGTCTCACTAGCATACATCATATGTGCGAGTCTTACTAACTATTTGATGTTCCATCTCAAAAAGCTCTCGACTTGTAACTTATTTAAGACCAAAGTCTTGGAGGCATGTTCCATGACCGCCATCATATGAGCGACCATGCCCCATAGCTAAATTTAGCCTAAAGACTTTATCTAACATGTAGAAATAAAAGATACAAGACATAAGAAAAATAAAATACCTTTTTTATTAATTTGATTCTTAATAAGATTGTCTTTACAAAAGAAAAAGATTATATTATACCCAATCTAATTAGTGCACTGGGCATTCTACTCTAACAATCTCCCACTTACCCTATCTCCAATTGCCCATGTATTTAAGATCCATCTTGTCACAACCTCCCAATAATATGTATAAAATATATATATAAACAACCTGTACAACACAATTTGTGCATGTATGCCTATGTATAACTTTTTTTTTTCTACTTAGTTCAATGAAACATTGATAAAAGTAAAGTATTTTCATATCCTATCACACTGTATATATATATGTAGTTATTAAACATTAACCAAGTCTATCAAAACCATTACAAACCTAAACTCTCTATCACAAAGGAGTTTTGAAAGTGATCGCTAATATAATACAATAACTGTAAAATAAAAAACACAGCCCAGAAAATAGCCCAACAGGTCATCATCCAAGTATATTGATCTTTAAAAGCCTGTAGGAGCTCCACTGCCAGCCAGTAAACCAGAGGTCTCAAGTCTCACCATGTTCACCTATAATGCATGAACTACATGAGCTAACGTTCAATAAGTAAAAATCATGCATGACAAGAGTATGGTATAAAATCTCATGCAACTCAACCTAAGATATTATGCTATAAATGTGTCAAATTGAACACTTATGAATCAAAGAGTTTTCATTAAAAATCACTTCATTTATTGGGCCTTTGGCCCACCTACTATGCACCGAATAGAGCTCTGAACAATATCAATAATCACATGGCTATAAACAAATGACTCAGTCTAAGGGCCATCTTCTGGATCACCAAAGGTCCACCCCCTGTCTTCCCCTATGATCTTCCAGAAGTCTTCCCACTGGCAGAGTCAATAAGGGCACAGGCAAGTGGTTCACCCTCTCGTGACCACCAGGGACACACCCCCTGTCAACCCCTATGATCTTTCAAGAAGTAACACTCACGGTGCCCCAAAATATCATATAAGCACGCCTCGTATGCCTCGGTACACTAGTAGTGGCCAACCAAAATATTTTCTTTCTGAAAACCATGTCTCAAATCATATCGTGCATGCAAGAACCTCCACTATACTCAAATATCATGCATGCACATCTAAATGCTCGTGAATGATATATTCAATATAAAATGCAAGTCATCTTGCTCTCAACATGTTTCAAGAATCATAAGACTCTCAGTCAAATTTAATATCCTCAACACATTAGGTATAAATGCTTCAAGACATACTATGTTCATGCATTGTAGTTGCGAATGGATCTTTACTTACCTTTTACTTGGTTGGTGGCTTAGTCTAGATTTGTTTATTGTTCCCCTCCAATGTTAGATGTAAAATAACCTGTAATATTACCCAACTTCAAGCACCATTCCAATTTGGCAAGTTGAAAGCATAAAATATCATATTAAGACCTTAAACACCAAGTTATCTAGGTTTTACAAACTAGAACCCAATCTAGCTCTCCAATACCTTAATTTCTCATTTTAGATACATGTAAACATCATATAATTGAAGTATTATAACTCTAATATCATGTACCTAATTGTTAACACTCAATAACAACATGTGTAGGTTGAAATATGCTAAGTTATCAAATGGGACAGATTCACATTTTCATATTTTCTTGCTGTCCAATTTAGTTGCATGATAATTTTGACATCTCTAAGCATATCCAATAACTCCCAAATTTTTACCACACTTATATAACATGTATATAAATGTAACCATCTCATATAATTGCTAAAACTCATGGATATAGCTTCCCAAGTTCAGCTCTCTTCACAGCACACTGAAACAGATTATTTTCCTACCGTGACAGTTTTGCACACCTCATGACATTAATGGTTTTGGCACCCTTAAGTACGTTCAATCACTCCCAAATTTTCACCATACTCAGATAACACATATAAAGAGACAACCAGGTCAAATTTATGCCAAAAATAATGGATTTATTGATGTAAAACCAGCACCATTCACATAGGACAGAATCTGAATTTCAAAGAAGACAGTTTTGAGCACCTCTTTAATTATCACAATATATTACAATTTATAACCTCTCTAAACTTACATACATCACCTAGAATCATATATAAACACATATATGGTGAAATATATAGGTTTTAATCAAGTTATTATACATATATAAAGCATAAATATTAAAAATCAGAAAGTATACAGTTTCTGTCCCTAGTGATTTTTATTGTGATTTTGCAACTAAAAATCCTTCTTTTGTGAACTAAAAGACCACAAATAACATACTAACATGATTATAATCAATAATAGAAGCTTTAAAAATCATAAACCCTCAAACAATTCAAGAACTTAAATCAAAACATGATTGAAGCTCACCTATGCACAGATTTTTTATTCAACTTGCTCCTCCTTACTTCCCTTTGCTTCCTTCACTTTTTTTCTTTACTTGGAATTATTTGAGAGAAATTTCTAACATTCAATATGAAGGTTTTGGAAGTGAAATAGCTCAAAAAATAGTTTTCGATCGTGGCTCAAGGATAGAAATGAAGAAAGGTTGAGGTGGAAGCTTGAGGTGGCAATGCTTGAGGTGGCAAGGTTGAGGTGTCAAGTTGTGGTTCAAATCTGATATTTTTCACACCTTATACATCCCTAATCTAGTGTTACTCATTACTTATTTATCTATGTACAACCTACTTTAATCTCCATATGATCGGATAATACATTATGCCCTAATTTCTTAACCGTTCATTCGATCTTCAAACCGATCAACATTCGATTCTTAAATGATCATCTAGTTTTTATTTTCTAAAATCAGATGCACATATGAACCTTGTATTATGACACTTAAATTACATTATATCATGTTCGATATCCCAAGTATGTTCATTTATAGATGTATACCTTTAAAACACCTCGATCAAATTGAATCGACTTATATAAGCTTACTAGTGACACCTTTAACACTTCTAAAATTATAACATACAATCTATAAATATCCATTATATTGATCAATCTATTCTTTATCTTATCTAAATATTGAATCACTTAATTAGGTTGTAGGATCTCAACCACTAATATCATGTGATAGCATTGGAGATCTAACGATTAAGAATGCTATATAAGATTTTGTAATACCCAATCCTCACACTACTCACTTAGTTAATGTGATTCATACATTACATGCTACTTATATGCCAATTTGCATTAATATTTAGATGACATCTTATATAGCATTCTTAATTGTTAGATCTCCAATGCTATTACATGATATTAGTGGTTGAGATCCTACAACCTAATTAAGTGATTCAATATTTAGATAAGATAAAGAATAGATTGATCAATATAATGGATATTCATAGGTTATATGTTATAATTTTAGACGTAATTAAAGGTATTACTAGTAAGCTAATATATTTCGATTCAATTAGATTAAGGTGTTTTAAAAGTATACATCCATAAACTAATAATACTTAGGATATTAAACATGATATAATTTGATTTAATTATTATATTTCAAGGTCTATACGTGCATATGATTTTAGAAATAAAAACTAAAAAATCTATTTAAGAATCGAATGTCAATCAATTTAAAGATCGAATGAACGATTAAGAAATTTAGATAGAATTTATTATCCGATTGTATGGACATTAAAATAGGTTGTAAATAAAGAAATAAATGCTGAGAAACACCAGATTAGAGCTGTATAAGTTATGTATAATATCATATTTAAACCACCATTTGACACCTCAAGTTTTATCACCTCATGCTTTCTTATTAAGCTTAAGTTAACATCTCAAGCTAATACCTCAAACCCTTCACCCTTAAGCCATGACCAGACCCTCATTTCAGTCATTTTCAGCTTTCAAACACAACCTTAAGGTATCCAAGTGCTCCAAATTGATTACAAGTTGAAATAAAAGCAAGAAAAGTAAAAGAGAACTGATTATCATCAAGTTTAACCTCAAAATCTGCATAGGTAACAGTTATCTACGGTTTTGCCTTTAGTTTTCAAATTATTCTTAATAGTTTTATTGCTTATTAAGCTTAAAATATCTATTGTAAAAGTGTTAGTAAGTTTTTAGTTAGACTTTGGTGCACAAAGAAAGGGCTTTTGATGACAAACATTTAATAGGAAATACTTATGGTAGAAATTGTCACCTTACTGTTTTCTTGTATTTTAGGCTTTAAAAGTGTATAGTATATTGAATAAAATATATAATTATTACCATTTACATGTCCATATATGAGTTAAGAGTATTGGAATAAATTTTGATCAGTTAGAAATTGAAATAGAGCATGATATTGGAGAAACACTCAAACTGCCAAAGTATCAAAATTTGTTTTGGTGTGTTGTGAAAGAGACTGAAGTAGGGGAGCTAAATCCATGCATTTTGGAAATTCTATGGAATGGTTATATATTTTTATATGTTAGCTAAGTTTTTAAAAAGTTTAGAGTGAATAAATATGCCTAAGGATGTTAAAATTGCTATGAAACTTGCATGACATTATTTTTAGAAAGAAAATATTTTGATTGGCCACTACTAGTGCACCGAGGAATGCAAGGTGTGCTTATGTGATATTTTGGGGCACCGTGAGTGTTACTTATCGGAGGATCATAGGGGTTGACAGGGGGTGTGCCTCTAATAGTCACAAGAGGGTGGACCACTTGACTATGCCCATATAGACTCCGCTGGTGGGAAGACTTCTGGAGGATCATAGGGGAAGATAGGGGGTAGACCTCAGGTGATCCCAAGAGATGGCTTCTGAACTGAGTCAATTTGTTTATGGCCATATGATTATTGATATTGTTTAGAGCTCTATCCAGTACACAGTAGATAGGCGAAGGGCCCAGTGATGGAAAATGATTTTGAATGAATTATTTTGGTTTAGAAGCTTACATTGTTGTCATGATTTCATAGAGATACATCGCATATATGTTAGATTATCACTTCAACATGCATGATTTTCACTTACTGAGCGTTAGCTCACGTAGTTTATGCATTGTAGGTAAGTATGGTGAGACTTGAGACCTTTAGTTTACTAGGCTGGTTGTGGAGCTCCTACAGGCTTTCAAAGAGCGATGTACATGAATGACAACCTATGAGGGCTATTTTGTAGGCTGTGCTTTTGATTTTACAATCTATTGTATTATATTAGTGACATAATCCTATATATCACATTCAAAACTCCATTATAAATGAGTCTGAGTTTTGTGATGATTTTAATAGACCCTTTTATCGTTCAAATAACTATAAATCTATATACATTGTTATAGGATGTTAAAGTACTTTACTTTACCAGTATTATATCAAACAAACTAGCTAGAAAAAAAAAGTTATACATATGCATACATGCACAAATTATATTGCGCAGGTTGTTTATATATATATATATATCTTCTCTAGATATCCGTTGAATACCTTCTGTGCCAAAGACTTAGTAAATGGGTCTACTACATTTTATACTGAGGTAACTCGATCCACAATGATGTCACTTCTACCAATAATCTCTCTGATCAAGTGATATCATCTCATTATGTGGTTGGATCTTTGATGAGATCTTGGCTCCTTTACTTGCACAATGGATCCATTGTTATCACAGAAAATCATTCTTGATCAACAATACGGAATCTTGAATAAAATTTCTTATCCCAATAACTTTTTTTATTATATCTGATGCAGTAATATATTCAGTTTCGGTGTTAGAGTGGGCAGTCATCTCTTGCTTGGAACTTTTCTAACTAACCACACCACTATTCAAGGTAAATATATATCCAGACATGGACTTAGAGTCGTCTATATTGGACTAAAAATTAGAGTTTGTATATCCCTCCAGTTTTAGTTCTCTACTGTTGTATATCAGAAAGATATCCTTATTTCTTCTCAAGTACTTAAGGATCATCTTAACCGCTTTCTAGTGTTCTTCCCTTAGATTGAACTGATATCTGCTCATGACACTTAGAGCATGTGTTATATCAGACGTTGTACATAACATTGCATGCATTATGCTTCCTATTGTGGAAGCATAAGACATGCAAGCCATCCTTTGTCTCTCTTTAGGTGTCTTATAAGACATAACCTTAAAAAGTGAAATCCCCTGACTCATAGGCAGGAACCTCGCTTGATTTTCTCCATGCTAAACCTTTTTATCACTTTGTCTATGTACATGGACTGGAATAGTCCGATCATCCTTTTAGATCTATCTTTATAGATTTTTATCCCTAGCATAAAAAATGCATCTACCAAGTCCTTCATGGAAAATTGATTAGACAAATAAGTTCTCATTAAATGCAACATCCCCACATCATTCCTAATAAGTAGGATATCATCAACATAGACCACAACAAACGTAAGTGCACTCCCACTAACCTTCTTGTAGAAATATGGTTCATCCAGGTTCTTATGAAAATCAAATATTTTAATTATTTCATCAAACCAGATGTTCCAACTCCTCAAAACTTGTTTGAGTCCATAAATGGATCTCTGGGGCTTGCAAACTTTTTGCTCGCTCCCACTAGATATAAAGCCTTCTGGATGCTTCATGTAGATCTCATCCTTAATATCTCCATTAAGAAAAATGGTCTTCACATCCATTTGCCATATCTCATAATCATAATAAGCAGATATGACCAGCAGTATCTGAATGGATTTAAGCATCACTATTGGTGAAAAAGTTTCCTCATAATCAATTTATTACTTTTGAGTATAACCTTTTGCAACTAAACATGTCTTATAGGTCGCTACCTTTCCATCTACTCCAAACTTCCGCTTGTAGACGCAATTGCAGCCAATGGGTACAATTCCCTATAGTGGGTCCACAAAGGCCTATACCTTCTTGGAGTACATGCAGTCCATCTCAGACTGTATAACTTCTTACCATTTCTCTGAGTTGATATCAGACATCACCTCTCTATAGCTTCTTGGATCATTATCCAAGGGGAATTCCTCTTCTTTATTCTCTAATAACAAGTTCTACCTCTTAGGTACCCTTTAAGCCCTTTCGGATTTTTTTGAAGAGGTTGTGCCTCAGAGGGCCCAGCATCAACTAGTATGTTATCTACTGCAACAGTTGGGGCATTCTATGGTTTTTGAATTTCTTCAAGTTCCATGACTTTGCCACTACTCTCTAAAAGAATTTTTTTTTCAATGAAGTTGGCATTCCTCGAAATAAACACCATTGTTCTGAGATGTCGTAGAAATAGTATCCAATAGACTCCTTTAGATATCCCACAAAATTGTATAAGATGGATCTCATATCCAACTTATCGCCCACTAGCTGCTTCACATAAGCAGCACACCCCATACCCTAAGGTATTTATAGGAAGGTGTCTTTCCACACTATATCTCATATGGTGTTTTGGGCATGACTTTAGATGGCACCCTATTCAATAGGTATACCGCCATTTCCAAGGCATAGCCCCAAAATGAAAGATGCAATGTGGTGAAACTCATCAGGGATTAAAACATGCCCAACAAGATTCAATTCCTGTGTTCTGCAACTCCATTGAGTTATGGAGTAGCAGGTGAGAGAATCCTATTCTCTTTTAGATAATCCAAAAACTCTGTGCTTAAGTATTCTCATCCTCGATCATATCGAAGAGTATTTTTACTTAAGCCAGTTTGTTTCTCTACTTCGGTTCTGAATTCTTTGAACTTTTCAAATACGTCAGATTTGTACCTTAAAAGGTACACATAACCATACCTAGAGTAGTGATCGATAAAGGTTCAGAAATAGTTATAGTTCTCGCAGGCACTAACACTTAGTGTGTAATGCCCAATTCTCTCCTACATAGCCAATAATAAGCATCTTGCATGAATATGCATCTAATCAATGTGTATTATTGAATTATGGCATACAAATAGCATGATTACATGAACTTGAATAATTGTTATTATATGCTCTAGTTATGCTTTAACATGCATTAGTACATGAAATATGAGATCAAACTTTTGTTTCTTGATTTAACATATTCCTTAAGTGCTTTTTTGTAGTGAAAAGCTTGGTATTTCGATTAAGGAAGATTGATGTGTTGAATGGCCATGAAATAAATTATTCATATTGCTCCATACTTGTTACATTCTAAAGTGATTAATTGTCAAAATATTTACTTGAAATATGTTACATTTGGCTAAGAACTAAAAGAATGCAAAATGGTGCAATTTGATTGGTTGGTTGACTAGGTTGCATGGAATCATTCTAAACCACCTTGCACTTGATTATAACATCAAAGCATCAATTTTTTTCATCTCCCTTACCCATAAATGTGGCTTTTAGCATAAGAAGACACCAAACATGATGCAACCAATCATAGACCTCCACTTACCTCTCTTTAAAAGGTCAAAGAAATCATTTTCATCCATATTTCTTGTGGAAGCGCCTCAAAAACGACCAGCCCTTATTCTCCTAAGTTCCTCCCAAATTTATACACTCTCATACTCACAAAAATTGAATTCAATCCATAGAAATTCAAAGAACGCAAACTAGAACAAGTTCCACCCTTTTTAAGCTTGAAAATCATTGATTTTGAAAATCAAGTATATTCTTTTTCAATATTTCTTATGATGATTATATGTTTTAGTATGTTTATGTATGATTGAAAACTTAAGTAAATTACATTTGACGCCAAAACCAAACTAGTTAAGCTAGTTTTTAGTAAAATTGATAGTCTTGTGAAATTATTTAATTTACTTGTTTCTATTGATTTTGTAATGCTTATATTGTGTTTGAAGGTGCCTACAAATTATTGTGAACAATAGCAATTAGTTTTCTTAATTGAAGGTTAGAATCAATTTAAGTTAGAATCAAGTTTACATCATTTTAATTCGGATTATGTTCATATTTTGTGGGTTGCCCTAATAATTATATTTGAATTATTAGTTATTTAATGGCTGTCCTAATGTTTAATGTATTGAATTAGTAGTAAAATATGGAGTATGTATTGTTCTTAAGGTTATGTAATTGATATGGAATTATTTACAAAAGATTGAAAAGTGTATATGATTTTAACTAGAATCGACTACATAATTTATAAAAAGGATATTAAAAGGTACATGATTTGATTATGTTAGGCCTTTAACACATCCTATCTTGTAAAGAGATTGGCCTTTTCACTTAGCACAAAGTGGACTTGAGGTAAGTTGAAACTTTTATTTGCTGTATCACAAGAATCATATAATGTTATTCATGTTTTAATGTGATTGTTATTATTTGTGAAATGATGTAATGTTTGATGCATTTATGGTTTATGAAGCATGATGCTATTAAGGATATAACAAGGTTTTTGAAAAGGAAGTATTGTACTTGATTGATGGTCGGGTAGACAAGGAACACGGGAGGGACCGGCAGACCCAACAAATGGTGGCAAATACTTGAGGTTGAAAAACTGGTATAGGAAAGGCACAATAAATGAGATAGAATACGGCTAATACCTGAGGTTGAAAGACCAAGTAAGGAAACCCCGTATTAGTTCTCTTATTGGCTAATCATTATGAATAGGTTTCGAAAACCACTGTCTATCGCTATTAGTTAGGTACCACACTTCAAGGGCCCTAAAGAATGATTTATGAATGAAAGTTATTAAATAGAATATTGCATTTAATGATTTATGAGATGTGCATATATGTTATTTGTTATTACATCAGTTTTATCTTACTGAGCCTTTAGCTCATTAGATTCATGTGATGCAGGTGGAAATGTACAGGTTTAGAGGTTGATTGAGTCTCTAGAGCGGGTGGACAGAGATTTGTTCATATGGCATGCTTTGACCTATTTTGTAGTTTATTTTGAAAACTCTGTTTTGTTATTAAATAAGCAGCTCTGTTATGGTTTTGTAAACAGATGTACTCAGTTTTGATATATATATATGGTATGTTTAAAATAATTAAAGTTCTTTTTCTTATAGCTAAAAATGAGAACTTTTATTAAAACCATAACTTTAATATTGCTGAAAAATTTACATTTTTTGACTTAACTGTATCAGCTTGTTTAGGCTCTTCAATTAGGTTAAAGGGTGTTACATAATGGCCCATATACATCTGTATGGATCAAATCCATTTGATGTTTGGCTCACTCCACTTGTCCAACAAATAGAGATTTGGTCATCTTTCCTTTGAGGCAGGATTCACATGTTGGCGGTTCTTGCTCATTCTTTAGATCAAGCAATTGTGCTAGCTTGTTAATCCTTTTCTCAGAAATATGCCCTAATCTTGCATACCATTGGCTCATGGAACTATGATTATCTAATTTTTTTTTATTTTGTTGAATTGTGAAAATAGGGTTATGGAAGTAATAATATATAAACAATTCGTCAAAAAACCCAAATAAATAAAATCAGAATGTTTGAAAATAGAACAATTTCCATTTTCAATGGTAAATCTAAAACATTATTTATACGAAACTGGAATAGAGACAATGTTCTTAGTGATTTCTGTAATGAAAAGACAATTATTTAAAACTATTACAAAACTAGATTAATAGTGTCTGTAGCTAATGCAGCAACTCTTGCTCCATTCCCCATCCTGAGGACTATCTCTCCTCCATCCAGCTTCCTACTTCTTGTCATCATATATAAATCATTGCAGATATGTGAGCCACAACTGGTATCTAATACCCAAGAAGTATTATTAATAGGCAAGTTAACTTCAACAAAATATATACCTGACTCTTCAGGCTTGCAAGATACTCCTTGCAATTCCTCTTTCAATGCCTTGGTTTGCTGTAGTAATTGTTAGAGTAGGATGCCCGCCCCAATTAGATTGGGTGTATTATACTCTTTTGCTTTTGTAAAGACGATCTTATTGGGAATCATATTAATAAAAAGGTATTTTTTTTATCTTATGTCTTGCATTTTTTTCTGCACATTATATAAAGTCCTTAGACCAAATTTAGCTACGGGGCATGGTCGCACATATGATGGCGATCATGGAACATGCCTCTAAGGTTTTGGCCTTAAATAAGTTCCGAGTCGAGAGCTTTTTGAGATGGGACATCAAATAGCTCAGTAAGACTCGTACATATAATGCATGCTCGTGAGACGAGGATGTCACATTCCATTGGCATTAGCGTAGAGACGTAAGTGCATGTATGTGGGTGCTTGTTAAGGAACAATGCACCGAATATGGCTCGCAAGAAATTTTTAGTTGGAGGCTTTGCCCATCAAAATAAGAATTTCTGTGTTGCGATAGTACACGACTAGTCCTCAGACTTGAGGCACGATGGTAGCCTTGTGTGCATCCTGCAGCACTTTGATATATCTTCTGATTACTTGACAATCACAAAAGGGGTATGTTGGGTGTTGCACTGGTGTGCATGGAGGTTTGTCAGTGGCCAATATAGAATTCGACACTTATCTTTTTAAACAAGGGAATCTCTTGTGTTTTCATAGTTTGTGATTCAAAGACCTTAACCAAGGTAGTATGAATTGTGATTCATCAAGAATCATTGGAACTTGAAATGGGATCGCAGTTATTGAATCATTTAGGGTTTTGACTTATAATCCATACCTTAGATTCAATCAGGAGATTAGATGTCAAAAGGACCGTACGTGTATGATACTCGCAACTGAAATAGGTTTACTCGCTATTTCACCTAAGACTAGTTTGCCATAATTACTTGTTAGGTGTTTTCCTGGATAGTGAGGTTCTTAAAATTAAGGAGTTGATTCCAAGCGGATTAATTAATTGGATTAATTAATTGGAATAATTATTATTTATAAGTTGCAAATGTTGCAAATCCACTACTAGCTTAGTAGTGAACCTAAGAGGGTCACACATCTTTATGGAAAGTAACATTTCTAATTTTAGATTTTATCCAATGGTTGGAAATTAATTAATTAATACTGATCAATTAATTAAGGGTTCTATTTAATTTAATAGTTAAATTAAATTATTCAATTAAGTAATTGAATTATTTAATTGGACCTAATTTGATTAGGAAGTCCAATTGGAGTAAATTAAATTATCAATTGGATTGATTAAATTGGAATTGAATCAATTGAATTAATTTGGGGATTTTTGAGTCCAAACCCAAAATAAATGTGGATCACTTAAGAAGCCCACTAAAGTATGAAGAGAATAAATTAAATAAATATGATTTATTTAAATTAACATATTTATAGATAAATAAATATTGTGACCAATTTTATAGGATAAAATAGGCCACTAAGATTTAATTTATGTATAAATATAATTATAGTATATATATATGATATATATCTATCTTGATATTATTTGAAGAATTCAAATTAATATCAACAGTGTATGTAGATAATTTTGATGATTAATGTAGTCTCAAATTAGTCCACATACAATAGGAGAGTGAAAAGAGAAGAGTTCTTGGAAGATTTGGAATCCTTCCAAGATAAGGTTCTGAAGTAATTCAAAATAAAAAAACTTTCCAAGAGTTGGAAAATGATTAAAATTTTCACCCTTATATATATGAGGAATGGAAATTACATAATTCAATTCAAAAATTTTGAGCAAAAATATTTTGTTTAAAGTCTTCTATTTTTACTCTTCAAGAAAAGAAAAGAAAGAAAAAGAAAATTAGTTTCTTGTTATTTTCTTCATATTATTGTTTCAAGAACTTAAAGAATTAATCTTTATTGTTCTTGAAAATATACTCCGGTTCTAAATTAGTAAACAATTAAAAGGATACTAGTGAATCCTTTTGATTGGTGTTGCTTTTCGTATCGTGAACCTGATAGAAGGGAGACACTTGGATCCCTGCGAGTTCTAATAGTCCAGGATAAGCAATTAATTGCTTCATTCCCTACAACAACCGGAGTGTACGAAAGGTATAATCCGATTTTATATTTATTTATATATTCACTTGAATAAGCGTGATCGTTAAAATCACTTTCGAATCAAAGGGGTTAAATTTATGTTTGATAAAAAATTTAATTTTTCGCTGCGTATACCCCTGTGATTATAGCGAACCCAACAGTAAGAACACTTGTTATTGGCTTGAGAAGAAACCTACCTAACACCACCCTTAGCCTTCAACTTGTTGGGCTTAGAGGAACCCTTTCCTTTCTTCTTTCCTTTCTTGGGCTTTTTAGCCTTTGATCTGGAAGAGGATCCAATATGCAGAATTAGCTTGTCCTTTTTCATGGTGGGCTCAGCCATCTTGAACATGTTCACCAGCTCAATGAGACTAGTCTCCATATTGTGCATGTTAAAGTTGACAACAAAGGTGTCAAATAATGGAAGCAGAGACTGCAGCAGAAAGTCCGTATAGAATTCATTCTCCATAACGGCTCCAAGGGACGCCAGCCTTTCAATGAGGGCTATCATCTTCAATCTATGATCATGGACTGAAGAGCCCTCAGTCATACGATATCTAAAAAGCTCTTTTAAGATCTGATATCTCGTTTGCCGAGTTCGTTCACCATACAACTCTTGTAGGTGAAGGAGAATCCTATAAGCATTATCTTGATCCTCATTCTGCCTCTGCAGTTCATTTGGCATCGATGTCAACATGTAGCATTAAGCCCCCAGATTGTCATCGATATAACATAGGTAATCTACATAAGCCTCTAAAGCAATATCATCTGGTGGAACCGAAGGAGGCACGACATCGAGGACATATGCCCTCTTCTAAAATTGAAAAACTATCTTAAGTTTTCTTAGCCAATCGATAAAGTTAGGTCCATTTAATTTGTTTTGTTCAAGGATTATTGTAAGTAGATTCTTTGCCATTTTAGTAAAAAAATATACAAAATATACACGAAGTAGAAAATGAATAAACTATGGGAAAAATATATTCATTTAATATAAGGTATTTAATACTAAATGCCTTCAACTATTTTTTTTTTAATTCCATCACCCCTAGTGGAATTTCAGGAAATCGAATTTCCCAATAAGCTTGAGGTCCAATGAAAATATTTCACATCCCAATTTTATAAGCCTAAAAAATACTTATATCGGTAGTCAACTCTTTAACGAAGTATCTCTATACAACCCTAAAGTTTGTTTTACCTCAATATAGAGATATTCTCTAATTATTGCACGCATTGATGGACCGTGTAATTATAAATAAAGCCTATTAGAAGCTAGTCCTCTCTCAACCCACTAATCAATAATTTTCCCTTCATCATAAAAGTATAAGTAAGAACTAAAGGGTCAAGAAAGAGAAACACGATTTTCTCCACAATCATTTTCTAGTTGAATTCAACACTAACATTGAGAAAGGTATGTTTTCTCTTTATTATAATATTTTGAAAATCATGATGTTTTAAAATTTTAGGCGTTAATGTTTATGCAAAATTATATTTTTGATTTGAATAATAAAGAATTTCCTAACATGTGGTATCAGAACTTTTAGTTTAAGAACTCATGATTTTCCAATTAAGATAATTAATCTTTTGTAATTATCAATCGCTATGAATTATGTTTTCTGCTGCAATTTACATTAATTTATGAATGTTGATGTTAATTGAATTTTAATTAATTCTATCCCAATTTTATGAGCCCATAAGGTACTAATACATATCAAATATTCGTGTAGATAGAGCATAAAGATGTCCCATGACTCATAGCTAACATAATGACGATTCCATCCCACCAGCGTCTTATTGCTTGGTAGAGATCACAGTTTCCAACACAAGACCACCCCACGACTCATGGCTAGTGATTAAGTACGGTAGCGATCGTCATGTATCTACCTTTGATGGTAGGCATGAAACGATAGGTCCTACCTAACTTATCTATTTTTGTTTAAAATCAAATTTTCTAAAAAAAATTCTTTTACTTAATTTTTATAAATTAAGTGGGATTTATCCAAGACCTCATCATAATTTAAATTAGGTTGGTTATTTAATGCATGATATCATAATTTAATTGTGAAAGCATAGAAGCATTAAATAAAATCCTAAGCATGCATCTAATACATACTTAAATAAATGGATGATCATAAACCAATCCTATGTGGTCTATTTGAGCCAAAAATGGACCTAAGATTACTTTAAGGGTAATAAAATGGAATAGAACCTATTCTATTACATAATTGTGTCTCATACAAATTTGGGCCTTCATTGGAACCTCATTCTAGATTCTTCTACGTCTTCCAAAGAAAAAGAAAAACCTCGCCACCTATTCTATTCTCTTTACAGAAAAATAAATAACTTACATAGATGGAATAAGAGGCTCACAGACCCTATTTTAAAACCCAAAAACATTATATAAAATCAATCACATTAGTCCAATGGTTCATGATCATCCCATACGTGCTTATAATTTACATCACATGCAATTATCAAAACATGTAAATTTATCAAGTTGTTTAATGCAATTTTTTACTTGGGACAATTTTTAATTACTTGAAAAATATTTTTTCTTTGAAAAATAATTTTTCAGAAATTATTAAAATTAACATTTAATTTTAAAATTCCAAAAAATCAAAATAAAACGGACTTAAAAAAACAGCGCAACAAGCAGCACGAAGGCGGGCTCACATGTGTTATGCCCTTTTCTAATTTAAATATTTAAACAATTTAAATAAGCAATTAAAACAATTCCCTATCATGAATTGCTTAAAGCATGCAAAATCAAATTTTACATACTAAACATTAATTTAAATAATTTAAAAAATATGCATCCATAAATCCAAAATTCACTGAATAAGAAAAACCGTAGCTTTGATACCACTATTGGGTTTGCTATAATCGCAGGGGCATGCGCAACGGAAGCAATTCTAATTAAATAAATTTATCAAATAATTTTATTTTCTTTTCTTTTCTTAGAGAGAAAAATAAAAGACTTAACAAAATAATTTTTGCTAAATAATTCATGTAATTTCCATCCATCCCTATATAGGGGCTGAAAATTTGCTCTTACTCCAACTCTTGGAGAGTTTGTCAATTTTGAACCACTTCAAAGTTTGATCTTAGAAGGATTCTAAATCTTCCAACAACTCTTCTATTTTTCTCTCTCCAATGCATATGGACTTGTTTGAGACTACATTAGTCATCAAAATTGTCTACATACATTCTTGATATTAATTTAAACTCTTCAAATAATATTAAGATAGATATATATCAAATATATACCAAAAATATATTTATATATAAAATAAATCCTAATGGCTGATTTTTATCCTATAAAAATCGGTTACTTAATTTACTAATTTTTAAATATGTTAATTAAATCAATCATATTTATTTAATTTATTCTCTTCATATTCGAGTGGACTTCTTAAATTATCCACATTAACTTTTGGGCTTGGACTTAAAAATCCACAAATTAATCTAATTGATTTAATTTCAAATTAATTAATCCAGTTAATTATTTATAATTACTCCAATTACGCTTTCTAATCAAATTAAGTCCAACTAAATAATCTAGTTACTTAATTGAATAATTTAATTTAACCATTAAATTAAATAAAACTCTTAATTAATTAATTAATTTTCAACTATTGTATAAATCCCAAAATTAGAAATATTACCTTTCATAAGGATGTGTGACCCTCTTAGGTTCACTACTAAGCTAGTAGTAGGCTTGCAACATTTGCAACTTAGGAATAGCAATTATTTCAATTAATTAATCCACTTGGAACTAACTCCTTAATTCCAAGAACCTCACTATCCATGAAAACACCTAACAAATAATCATGGCAAACTAGTCTTAAGTGAAATAGCAAGTAAACCTATTTCAGTTGCAAGTATCATACACGTACAGTCCTTTCAACAGCTAATGTCCTGATTGAATCTACGACATAGATTATAAGTCAAAACCCTAAATGATTCAATAATTATAATCCCATTTCAAGTTCTAATAATTCCCGATTAATCATAATTCATCTTTCCTTGGCCAAGGTTTTTGAATCACGAACTATGAAAACACAGGAGATTCTCTTATTTAAAAAGACAAGTATTGAATTCTATGTTGGCCACTGATAAACCTCCATGCACACTAGTGCAACACCCAACATATCCCTTTTGTGATTGTCAAGTAATCAAAAGATATATCAAAGTGTTGTAGGATGCACACAATACTACCATCGTACCTCAAGTTCGAGGACTAGTCGTGTACTATCACAACATAAAAATTTTTATTTTCACAAGTAAAGCCTCCAGCTAAGAATTTCTTGCGGGCCATGTTTGGTGTACTTGTTCCCTAACAAGCACCTACATGCATGTATTTGTGTCTCTACGCTAATGCTAATGGAATGCTAATGTACGTACTGAGCTATTTGATGTCCCATCTCAAAAAAACTCTCGACTCGAAACTTATTTAAGACCAAAGTCTTATAGGCATGTTCCATGATCGCCATCATATGCGCGACCATGTCCCGTATGTAAATTTGGTCTAAGGACTTTATCTAATGTGCAAGACATAAATGATGGAAAACATAAATGATCCTACTCTAATAGACATATCTTTTTGGCATGACCATTAGACCAATTGTGGGCCGCTGATCAACATGGTTGCACCTAAATTAATTAAAAATCGATTGGGTGTTGTCAAATATTTTTGGCGGGAGGAAAATTGGAGTTTCAATATACTGGAGCTTATTTTACCAAATGGAGTAGTGCTAAATTTTTTGAAAATTCCAATTCAAACTGAACTGGAAGTTGCAGCAATATTGAAACTCTCCTCCCACAGTAATTTCTCCATGAAAACAACATGGGAAAGTTATACACAAATGTTAGATATTTTATGTGCCACGTATAAGGTAATTATCTTTCAACTTAGTTAAGAGATAATTGTGGTATGATAATTATCTTATTTTAGGTAATTATCTATTAATTTAGTTAAAAGATAATTATGGTTTGATAATTATCATGTGTCAAAGATTTATGTATGTATGTGTATAATTTTATACATGTCGGAATAACTTAAAGTTGTAGGCCTTTTTAATATTATGTTAGTCATCAAAGGGGACAAACCGTGAAGTTAATGTCTATCGAATTATATAATATCTATTATTTAATTTGACATCTGTATCATGAATAATTTATTAGTCTCCACAATGGCGAAATTAAAACTTTTTCATAGAAGTTAAACACCATTAAATTCAATTACCCCTGGTTACATAATGCTATTATGAGATAACATGATGATATATAATTTTATGGGTATATTGAAATTCATTGATTATAGAATATTTAAGGATCACCCAAAGGTTGATCAGTTATAATCATAAGCATGATCATGGTTAATTGATGTACTTGATTTGGTATGTTTAGTATATTCAAAGATAGCAAGCTTGTCTAATTTGAGTATATTTAATTACCAATTATGTGAAATTAAATTCTGGCATCAATTATGTTTATAGTGGTACATTGTTGGCTCATCCAAAAGAGAACTTCATTGTACATTTATTATCTTCATGAATGTTCATGTTTAAATTTGTATTGTATGTTTAAGTTTAAAACTCAAAGCAATAATGTATGAGCGTTTTATATACTTTGCAACACATATTTCTGCCTCTCATCATTAGCAAGCTTAGTCTATTATGAAGTTCAATAGGCTTATTTTTTCTGAATGGTCCGAATAAGTCCAGTTTTACCTAGGTGTTCTGGATCTTGATTTAGCACTCACGACTAATAAGACTGCTGCTATTAATGATTCTAGTAATAATGAACAAAAGTCTTTCCATAAGGCTTAGGAAAGATCTAACATACTGAGCCTTATGCTTATGCGGATGATAATAGCAAATAATATTCGATTAACGATTCCCAAAATAGATAGTGCTAAGGAATTTATGAAATTCGTGGAAGATCATTCTTAGTCTTATTTTGTTGATAAGTCAGTTGTTGGGACACTAATGGGTACGTTAACCATCATGAACTTTGATGGTTCTTGTACAATGCATGAACATGTCACTAAGGTGACAAGTATATCACCAAAATTGGCATCCATGGGATTGAAAGTGAGTAATAACTTCCTGGTGTAGTTTATTATTAACTTATTGCATCATGCATACAGTCTATTCCAAATTAATTACAACACTATAAAAAATAAATAAAATATGACTGAATTGCAAAGTATGCTTATTCAAGAGGAGACAAGACTTAAGAAGCAAGGTATTCACTCAATTAATCTCGTAAGTCAGTTAGGAGCTAAAAAGAAATCAATAAAGATGAATGGAAAGGGCAATAAAGAACCACCAAAGATTAATGGGTCATCTGCCCAAATCTACAAGAAGGAACGACATAATAATACGTGTCGTTTCTGTGGAAAACCTAGACACTATCAAAAAGATTGCCTAAAACGTAAGGCAAAGCTCGTAAAGAAAGGTAAGCCTTATAATACTTGGCAGAAGTTTCTTATAATACTTGGTGGATTGGTTTTGATTGCACCACTCATGTTTTAAATATGATATAGGGATTCCTTACGACCCAAACTATAAACCCAACTAAAAATTTTGCTTTCAAAGCTCCAGTTAAAGCCATCGGAACATATTATTTGATTTTAGTTACTTATTTAAACACTTTATGTTTCTTCTATTTATGGCAACTTAGTTTCTTTATCTAACCTTGATACAGTTGGATACTCCTTTAAGTTTAGAAATAGATGTTTCAGTTTGTTTAAACATAAATGTTTTTTTAGTTCCAGTGTTCTTTATGATGGTGTATACAAATTAAAGCTTGATAATCTTTTTATTGAGACTCTATTGACTTTGCATCATAATGTTGGCACTAAATGTGGTTTAGTGGATAAAAGTTCTGCTTACTTGTGGCATAAAAGTTTGGATCACATATCCAAAGAAAGAATATAAAGATTAGTAAAGAATGAAACTTTTCATGATTTGGATTTTACTGATCTTGGTATTTTTGTGGATTGTATTAAGGAAAAACACATAAAATACACAATTAAGAAAGCAGCCATAAGAAGCACACAGCTCCTTGAACTTATACACATTGATATACACAAACCTTCTGATGTTTCATCTTTTGGTGGAAAAAAGTACTTTATCACTTTTATTGATGATTTTTCACATTATGGTT